>QRFJ01002537.1:707028-914868 GCA_006176705.1 Cocos nucifera | reverse complement strand
GGGACAAACTCCGCTCCCGTCGAAGTCCAATTTGATGCTTAGTCTAATACAACTGATAATCACAGAAAAGCTTCGATCAAAAATTCTCCTCCAGCAGCCAAACCTTAGCCAAACTCCTTCAGTCGATCGAACTCCTCAGCAGCTGAGCCTTAACCGAACTCCTCCAATGGCCGAACTCCTCTCAGACTTCTCCCACAGTTGGACTCCTCCAGGAGCCGAACTCCTTCCAGATCCCTCATTCTGTCAAGTTTTTACAGGAGCCAAACTCCTTCTTTAGTCAAATTTCTATAGGAGCCGAACTTCTTTCAAACTCCTTTAGTGGTCGAACTTCTTTCGGACTCCTTCTTCAGCTAGCATCCCTCCCAGATGATCTTCTCTAGCCGTATCCCCCTAAGGAGTCCAAACTCCTCTGAATTGATGTATGTCAAAATTTTTCACCGACCAACATCTGCTTCCTCCAAACTTTGATTATTGAATCTCAATGAACAGTCACTATCAGTCTAACGATACCTCTTCCTCTCCGTACCGAACCCCTCATGGCCCCGAGCGGCTCGGTATCGGATAACAATAGCTGTCGCCATTAGTTTGCTACAGACAGTGCTATAGGTGGCACCCTTCCTCTGTGACAGACTTCATCAAGCCTCGAGCGGTCCGCTACCAGACGGCTGCAGCTATCACTATTAATCCACTACAGGCTTCGTCTATAAAAATGGATCCTCCAGATATGTTTTCTCTAAGCTCTCTTCTTCTTTTCGAAACTCTACCGAACTCTTTTTTGAGCACTCCACTTCTGTTGGCCAGAAGAGCTGACTTGATCATTGAAGGATCCCATCGAAGCCATCACCATCGACTCTAGACAGAACTTTATTTTGTAGGTCACCAGCGACGACCTCGTCTTCCTCGGCTCCAGCTCGATCCGACATCAACCAGATTCTACAACAACAGAATTGGCATTAGAGGAAGGGCCCTCTATTCCTGAGGTATCCTTGTTCTTAAAGGAGTGCTCAGTCGACCTTGCTGATCTTCTTCTTCAAGGTTCATCTCCATCCTCTTCCTTAATCCCAAGAAATGCCTCCAAAGAAGGCAACAACTAGAATATCTACCGCTTCTACCATCAGATCCAAGCCAGATCCATCCGTTCTGACTCCAGCGTAGGCACTTCAACCTCTTCCTCCATCGATGGCCATGGTAGATCTAAAGCAGTTCAACCTATTGATGCAGTAGGTTCAGGGCCTCACTGAGATGGTGCAGACTATGCAGAGCCTTCGATGGTGATTCTATCAGAAAACCCACCATCAGAATGTCAGGATTCGATCCCAAAGAGGAGCACTTGGGCTAGCATACTCATCACCTTTGAGAAGGAGAAACAGAGAGTAGGATCCTTGCTTAGATCATGGTTCTTCTTTGGAAGGGATCTTCTCCCATCCATGGTCAAAAGCCTTTCAAGACCTGCTATCAAGTTGACATCCTCGATCAGAAACTACGGAGGATGGATTGGTGGATTGAGGAGCTCGGCCATGTCACCCCAGCTCACCATAACGATGTCCACACTGATCCCCCTTTCTCTTCCCAAATTATATAAGAGCCCATTCCACCAAACTTCAAGCTCCTCCAATTTGAAAGCTACAATGGAACATCTGATCCGATCGATCATCTGAAAGCCTTTTGGACCATGATGCTGCTCCATGGTGCACCAGACATCATATTATGCCGAGTTTTTTCATCTACCTTAAAGGGAGCAGCAATAAACTGATACTCGACATTGAAGCTAGATACGATCTTCTTCTTTGACTAGATGAGTCATCAGTTTGTGGCTCACTTCGTCAGTAGCCGACGTCCGCATCGAGGCTTAAATTTTTTGATGAACATCAAGCAGAAGGAGGGAGAATTCATTCAGGCATATGTCACCTGATTTAATGCTGCCGCGTTGGAGGTTCGGAACCTAGACCAGTCAATCACGATGGTCACACTCAAGGGCAGCCTTCAAAAGAATGATTTGCTGTTCTCCTTGGAGAAGAAGTACCTTAGAGACTTTGTCGACATGCTAGCTCATGTTGATAGAGGGCTGAATGAAGTTCTTCTCCAGAAGAATGATTTGCTGTTCTTCCGCACTCGAGCGAAAGAAGCCTTCAAATTGAGAGATGAGGGAGCCAAAGTAGAGCGGCAGGCGAGTGAGTCTAGTAAACCCACGGCTGATGGAGAGCCGAATAAAGTTCAGCCATACTCACGGACTCCCCTCGAGCGCAAGCGAGATCGAACTCCCCATCGAGCTCGTCATCAAAGAAGTCCTGATAGAAGGGCGCGAAGAAGTTCTTCCTCCTAAAGGTTTCATAACTAAGCCCCCCTCAATTCTCCACAGACGCTGACCTGAAGCAAGCCAATGGCACTATCGTAGCTAGAACCACCAATGAGGGAGGAACAATGAGGAGATCAGCCGCATTCCGACATCATCAATGCTATCTCTGGGGGGGCTTAGTACTTCAGTGAGCCGCCATCTCTCAGCCTTAAAGCGAGAAAAAGCTTGCCCCAAATTAGGAAGGCCCACATGAAATAGAGGAGGTCATCCAATCCAAAACTTATCGCCTGAAGAAGCTCGGAGGAACAGTGCTCCCATGATCTTGAAGCTCAGAAAATCTGAGAATGTACTATCGGTAATTTTTCTTCAATAAAACTCCTTCATTTCAACATTATTGTTTCTCGGTGTAAAACCTATCTGATGATAGGAAGAAGCAATCAATAGTGGCCATGTTAGAAATAGGAAGAGAACCTCATCCTAGCATAAGCAAGTCGAAGGCCTCGTTCATTTTAGACGAGATGAGGGGAGAGGTCTTGACAATGGTCATTATGTGTCCCCATAATCTGTTAGGAACAGGAGGAGAACCTCATCCTAATGGAGCAAAGTTGAAGGTCTCGTTCATTTAGACGAGATGGGGGAAGAGGCGCCTGACAACGGTCCTTATGTGTCCCACAGTCCGTTAGGAACAGAAGGAGAATCTCATTCTAACGCGAGTAAAGTCGAAGGCTCACCATTTTAGACGAGATGGAGGAGAGGCCCTGATAAGGTCCTTATGTGCCCCCACAGCCTGTTAGGAATAGGAGGAGAATCTCGTTCTAACATGAGCAAAGTCAAAAACCTCGTTCATTTTAGACAAAATGAGAGGAAATGCCCCAACAACGGCCCCATTGTGTCCAACAACAATAGGAGACAAGATCTTCCTGGACCTTGGCTGGAAACAAGATCTCCTCCGAACCTCAACTTCAACGACAACCTCAGTTGGAGAAAAGATCTCCCCCGAGCTTCTACATCAATAGGAGATAAGATCTCCTTCAACCTCGATTGAAGATAAGATCTCCTCTGAGCTTCAACTTCAACTTCAACCTCGGCTGAAGACGAGATCTCCGCCGAGCTTCAACTTCAACTTCAATCTCAATTGGAGATAAAATCTCCTCTGAGCTTCTATATTAATAGAAGATAAGATCTTCTTCAACCTCGGCTAGAGATAAGATCTTCTCCGAGCTTCAAAGTCTACGTCAAAAGGAGATAAGATCTTCTTCAATCTCGGCTGGAGATAAGATCTTTCCCCGAGCTTTACTTTAATGTCAACTCGGCTTGAGATAAGATCTTCTCCGAGCTTCAAAGTTCTACGTCAATAGGAGATAAATCTTTTTCACTCGATTGGAGATAAGATTTTTCTCGAGCTTTAAAGTCTTAACATCAATAGAAGATAAGATCTCCTTCAACCTCGACTGGAGATAAGATCTCCCCAAACTTCAACTTCAAGGTCAACCTCGATTGGAGACAAGATCTCTCCCGAGCTTCAACTTCAACTTCAACCAGCTAGAGAATAAGATCTCTTTCGAGCTTCAATGTCTACATCAACAAGAGATAAGATCTTCTCCAACTCGACTGGAGATAAGATCTCCTCCGAGCTTCAACTTCAACTTTAACTCGACTCGAAGATAGGATCTCTCCCAAACTTCAACAATCTATATCAATAGGAGATAAGATCTCTTTTAACCTCGACTGGAGATAAGATCTCTCTCGAGTCTCAACGTCTACATCAACAGAAGATAAGATCTTCTTCAACCTCGGTTGGAGATAAAATCTCCTCCGAACTTCAACGTTAACATCAACAAGAGATAAGATCTCCTTCAACCTTGACTAAAGATAAGATCTCCCCTGAGCTTTAATGTCTACATCAACAGGAGATAAGATCTCCGTCAACCTCGACTGAAGATAAAATCTCCATCGAGCTTTAACTTCAATCTCGACTGTAGATAAGATCTCCTCCGAGCTTCTACTATTAGATATATGTGCCCTAGAAGCCAGAATTGGCTGACACTTATAATACACTTCTAGGGGCAAAATTATAATTTTGACTATAATAAATAAATGGGTTATTTTCTATCACATATGTATATTTAGTATCTGTGATACATCCTTTGAGTTAATGGTAATGAATAATTCATAATTTTAAGAGTTTAAAAATTTTAGACTGATAATAATCATATTAAACTCATGAATTGCTACGGACCATAGGATCATCATGAGGATGGTGGATGATTCACAAGGTTGAGTGTACAATCGCTTTCTCTTTAGTAGATGAGTCTTGAGTCTACGGTGTGGAGACATCGAAGCGAGAGTACAGGTACTCGTTAGAGACGAGATGTACTAAGCGTGACACCTCGGATAGTCATTAGGGAGTCTACCTTCTTGTCAATGACGGACTCATGCTGCAGTAGTGTGTCTGTTCTTTGACCTGAGGTGCATCGATATGTTCACCTTGAGAGTGTTATGTATTGACTACACCATTTATCCAGTCTCCTAGCCATATGGAACCCTGAGTGTATGTTGGCTATAGCATGTTCATTGTAGGAACTGGGATGCATTCAAGATGGAATCTATCTACCTCGGTGAGTAGAGAGCAAGCCCTATGTAGATTCTCTGAGAATCAAGTCCAGACAATCCATGGCATGGTAAAGGAATAATAGAAAGAGTTTCTATTTAGATTTCACATCGGACTCGAATCGAAATGAATTACATCATATGACAGAGTAGCAGTTTGACGAGTTTATCTTAACCCTAATATGATCGGGCTCAAGATAGAAGAACTTAATCACACAGGTAGCTTGCACCAAGAGGTTCGCTATTCAGCACTGATGGGATTGCCACCATATACTGCTAGGTGTACTAGTGGATTTTGGCAGCAATTGAGATGATTTAGATGATCGATCATATCTAGTTTCGAACAGAAGAGTTCTTGACTCCATCAAAGAAGTTTGATGAATGTCGATGATAGAGACTCATGATATATCCCATCTATTCATACAGACATAACATAACTGAGGTCATACCAAACAAGGGTTTGAATCTTGGTGATCATCAATTGAACTGATCTAGTTCAATTGATCTGAATGAGATTCAAATAGTTCAAGAATTCGTGCTAGCACTCGACTGAACCTAACGTTCTTCTTTTACTTATCACAAAATAGTTATCCTGTCTAAGCAAATGAGTTGTTTGCTCAATCAAGGCCTTCATATGGTCTGACTGAAGGTTGTCCAAGTTAAAAAAGATGTCTTATTTTGTAAGATATTATTGCCATTTTTGGTCACCTGCCAATTTCTTGTTCTTTGACTTTGGTCAAGTCTACACTTTTGATTGGGTCCATATTGACATTGATACTTGACTTTTGACCCATATCATGCACCTATTGGAGAGCTGGTGGGGCTGTCCCCTCGACTTGGCAAGGAAGAGGCGCCGCTACCTTGGGTGTGCCCAGTGGAGGCACCTAGGAGGTCCTGATTGGCAAGGACTCCATCTCTACTTTGGGATTCCAATTAGAGTTCTCCCTAAAACCAAGTTTGACTGGCTTAGGCACCCTCTAAGGAGGAATCCAGGGACTCTATTCCCACCCAATCAGATTTAGATCTGATTTCACAAGGATTGTGATTGGTTGGGAAGAAGAAGAGTTGGATCACAGTCAGTCTATAACTAAGACCCTGTGCCCAACTCAGATTGAACATGAGATGATTGAATCATAATTCCCCATGCCCCAAGGCTGCCTCTCCCCTCTTCCTCAATGCCAAACCCACCTTCTCCCCTTGCTCTCCACGTCCAAAAGGAGTTTTGGACCTTGGTTGGTGTGATCTAGATCAAAGAAAGGCGAGTTAAAGCTAGAAGGCTGCACTGCTGCAAAGGACGACTGCTGATCTTCTAAAGAAGTTTTGAAGAACCTCCAGATCAGATCCAGATCTGATTTTTGGAGATGTGATAGAGAAGAAGAGGATCTTCAAATCCAGTTCAAGTGAATTCTGGTAGAGGCTAGGCGCTTGCTTGGCTAGATCCAGAACCTTCCGCTGCATACAGGATCATCAACGGATAATTGGATTACCCAAATCAGATAAATTAAATTTGATTTAATTTATCCTTATTTTATTTTTTTATTAAAATAATAAAAATTAGATTTGAAATATCCTAAATTTGATATAGATCAAAGAAATTTTTTTTTGAAATATATCTCTTGATCTGATCAGATCTGAACGAACCTGGACCGAAAAATCAGGATTTCCCTTCAACTGGTATCAGAGCCATGGTTCTAAAAATGTTTAGATCTAATTTTAAATTCTAATTTTAATTAGAAAATAAAGTAATTTCAGATGTCACATGAGATGTGATCCGATCTAAATTAGAAAAAATTAAAAATTAATGATTTGGATCTAAAATATAGGAAATATGCATGACTAGTTCTAAAATAGAATAGTTCTATGAATAGTCTTGCATGTTTTTGATTTAATTTGATTAATCTTATTTTAGATCTATTTATTTATTATTTTTTGAATATTATAAGTGTTATAATAATATCTAAAAAATAGTAAATAAAATTATTTAATTTAAATATCATAATGAGATATGATAATGAATGTCTAGATATGTTGTAGAATAGTTCTACATAATTGTCTAGATTAGAATTTATTTTGATTAGATTATTTAATCTAATTTTTTAGATTATTATGAGATAATTTAGATCTGAAAATATGCATGATTTGATAAATGAGATGTATGCAAAATATGCCATAATTAGATTTGATTTATATATGAGATATATGAGATATATGATATAGATCTAAAACTATTTTGTAGTATTGCATGTTCCTGATTAAGGCATTTCTCTTGGCCGTTCGGTCATAAGATTGAAGAAGAGTTTAAAGGCCCTCTCCTCCCATTCGATGGGGTGTTCTTATGATGTGTAGGGGTGCTGCGTGTTCGTCCTTAATCAAAAATCCAAAACTTACTTTCTGCAAAACCCTAGATCTGAAACCTAGACTTTATTGTGCATATTTGTTTTATGAACTCTACTTAATTAAAATTATGATTTATGAAATATCAATTAGATTCAAATTGAGAATTTTAGATCTAAGACATATTTCATAATATCTGGGTTCAGGCTTGGGTTAGCTCAATTAGGTCTAAGCGATTGATCAAACTGAATCAAGAGTGGTTAGAGGGAATCAATAATGCTTAAATTGACCACGTAATAGGATTAAGTCTGGGTCAAGATCGAGTCACGATTCAAGCAAGACCTAATTAGCCTCAGAGGTTAGAGTTGGATTGTAGGCTAACCCAATTGGTCTCTCTGCTCAATATTTGGTATCTAAGGTAGTTTGGCACTACAGACCGACTGGTTTTTAATTGGAAGCTACTCGACCTGAATGCGTTCTTGTACGAGTTAAATGGCATATTCCTTCCACCGATCTCACTTATTGACCATATCTGTTGACACAGTTCTGTTCTAGAGTGGTCAATACTCCGAGCTAACCCATGCCACTAGTTAGTCATAATTGTTATGACTATGATAAGGTCTAGTTTAATGAGGTCTGAAAATCAATTCTCCCTAAGAAAGATTAGTCTCGAGTCTTCCACCATTGTAGAGTGTGGGCCCCTTCCCGGCTGGTTGATATTCTTGCTGATACAGTGGCTCAGTCTGCACGGGAAAATGCAACATGTCTATTAGGCATTGGTGCTAGTGGCTGGAGGATGAGTGGCTCAACATTTTGGATACGGATGAGAGACTTATTAGGAACCCAGTGCATATTGCAAATTGTGGGTCTTGACTTAACTAAGGGTGGGTCAATATTTCGTATGGTGAGATTCTTGATGTAGAGGACCAAGTTTGGGTGCACCACATGATTAGATATAATCATTGAAACAAGAGTTGTTCACTCATTGAGCTAACCTATCACAATAACTATTAGTGACGGTGATGAGTCGTGGTTGAGACCGCACCACCCCTAGAATCATTAATCAATGAAAGATTTTTGCATTCTCTCCGGGAGTGTAGGGATTCCGAGAAATAGTGGGAGCTTAAATTTGTTTAAAAAAAAATTTCCTAAATAAATCTTGATCAAGAAAACATTATACAGTATCAACTAGATATCTTTATAGACTATTTCTTGTAGTAAGGTAATAATTATTCATGCCGCCCATTCAAATCATTGGCAGTAATCCTAGACACAATGGACTACTGGACCCAATTTAAATATTGCTTAGAAAACTACAAAATAGTTTTGGCTTCGAAGAAGTAACCATGTATTGGACCAGGTCCTCCATCCCTTACCAGTCGTCCATTTGGCTTTGACATGAAGAATATCTCTGGAGAAATGGAAGACGAAGTATAATAGGCCAGATCATTACATGTTGAGCTCGATATCTGATATGCAGCTCCAGTGCCACAATGAGGATTATCGGGACTGCTCGCCAAATGTGGTCACCATGTTAGGAGATGTTTGGTGAATGAAGTCGCGCAGCCAATATCAAGTCACGAAAATAACATTTTTAAGGCTTAAGATGCGTGGATGGACAGTCAGCCCAAGTATCACTGTCCTGACATGATCAAGAGATCGGAGGAGCTTGAAAGCTCCTTGTTGAATCTTAGATTGGACTTAGAATATATTATTCTGCAATCCTTGACTAGATAGTATGCGGCACAATGTCGAATCACATGCATAAACTTCAATCAATTTTCTGGTCCGAACTATATAATATTGTTGGGTACCACTGACTTTCTTGAAAAGGTTCTTACAAGCTCGTTCTGTATGGAACGGACTTTCTTCAAAGAAACTTGAATGAAAAGAAAAAGAAGTCTACGAAAAAGCAGAAGGTGGAAGGAACAAAGAAGAAAAAGCAGAGCCGAAGAGAAGCTGCTGTCAAAGGAAAGGTTTCCATTGCAACAGTGAACGGCCATTGAAGCGAACGTCCTACTACCTGGCCACCCTGAGAACAAGAAGGAATGGTCCTTCTGGAGTACTGCCGTTATTGACGTTAACTCTTATGTCTTCCTTTGCATCCAGTTTGGGTGCTTGACTTGGTCTTCTAGTAACTCATCTGTTGCACTTCCAATCTATAGATCTAGAGGATAGCAGCGAGGCTGAGGCGATGGACATACCTAACATCTAAATGGCAGCAAGAAGTTGCTGCAGATAGCCGTTGGAAAACATTCCTCTTCGATTACATCTGATTGATATTTTGACCTTTAGTTTTGATAAGGACTGTTATTATGTGCTGCAGCTAGCCAGGAATTTTATTTCGTATTTCTATGCTTTATACAAGAAGCTATGTTTGATCCTTTTTTAAGGACCATTGTAACATTCTTTATGAAGAAAATAAAATTTTGCAAATGGTTTTCTTATTAATGACTCTTTATCAGCTACATTTGATGTTACTATTCTTACTATCGAGCAAAACGTGAATGCCAACGACCTATGGCGTAGTCCAAAACGATAGATATCCTATGGCCACCTGCAGATTAATCTCTCTTCTTTAACACAAATCATAGCGGTTATACATCTCAATTAACATACTCCCTACCATGTATCATGACATCAATAATTCTCACTTAATCTAATCTTATATGCTGGAATACATGGGCTATCAAAAATCATAATGCCTATGATAATGGTCCCACTGTTATGTCATATAAATGACATTTCTGTTTACTTTAATTTTGATAAAAGTCAACCATAATGTATACAAATAATAATTAAACAGAAGTAATAGCAGTCATCAAGCCATTAAGAGATCTCAAAATAAATATTTATTATAAATTAAATATCCTAATGATAAATGTCCATAACTTTTACATGCTCTTTGGAAATTTTGGGCACTAAACCTTTCCTTAATGGGTCAGCTATCATACAAGCAGTACCAATAGAATTAATAGACACCTGATGACTAATAATTCTCTCATTTACAGCAAGATACTTAACATCAATGTGCTTGTTTGCATTGGTCACCTTGCTACTATTAGAGAAAAAACTGCAGCAAAATTGTCGCAATAAATTCTCAGTGGTTTAGAAATAGAATCCATAACTCCGAGTCCTGAGATGAATTTTCTTAACCATAGAGCATGTGAGGAAGCCTCATAGCAGCTCGTATATTCAGCTTTCATAGTAGAGCAAGCAATAATGCGTTGTTTTACGCTCCTCCATGAGATTGCTCTACCAGCTAACAGGAAGATAAAATCATATGTGAATTTTTTACTATCGAGGCAACCAGCATAATCTGCATCTGAATAATCGATCACCTTCAACTGATCAATCATCCTATAAGTAGGCATGTAGTCTTTAGTTTTTTGAAGATATCGCATCACCTTCTTGGCAGTTTTTTAGTAGTCCATACCTGGATCAATCTGATATCTTTCAAGCATTTTCAAAGCAAAATTGATATCAGGATGAGTATATACTTGAGCATACATCAGACTACCCACTGCAGATGCATAAGGTATATACTTTATCTGATTTCTCTCAATCTCGTTCCTGGGATACTGAAATTTACTAAATTTATCATCTTTAATGATTGGTACTTTACTTGATGAGCAGCTTGACATTCCAAACCTTTCTAGGATCCTAGTAATATAATTTCTCTGAGATAAACCAAGTAACCTCTTATTTCTATCAAGATGGATTTTTACACCAAGAACATAAGAAGCATCTTTCATATCTTTCATGTTAAAATATTTGGAAAGAAAACTTTTGGTTTCATGCAAGAGACTAAATCATTGCTAGCAAGTAAGATATCATCTACATATAGTATCAAAAATATAAACTTATTTTTGTTCACCTTCAGATATATACATTGATCAGCAATATTTTTTTTAAATTTAAAGAAAATAATGGTATGATTAAATTTTAAGTACCATTACCTGAAAGCTTATTTAAGATCGTATATAAATTTCTTTAATTTACATACCAGTCTTTTATTTTCTTGCACTAAAAATTCTTCAGATTGTTCCACATACACCTCTTCCTTTAAACCCATTCAAGAATGTGGTCTTGACATCCATTTAATGTAGCTCTAAATCAAAATAAGCTATTAATACTATAATGATTCTGAATGAATCTTTTCTAGAAATAGGAGAATATGTTTCATGATAATCAATGCCTTTCTTTTAAGTGAATTCTTTTGCTACAAGTCTAGCTTTATATCTTTCGATATTATTTTTGGAATCTCGTTTGGTCTTAAAAATTCATTTACAATCTACAGGCTTAAATTCTTTAGGTAATTCGATAAGTTTTCAGACTTGATTCTTATTCATGGATTCCATCTCATCTTTCATGACATCTAACCAAAGTTTAGAGTCATCGCCTTGCATGGCATGCTTAAATAAAATTAAATTATTTTTTATTTCAATATCATAATCACATTCTTGTAAGTATATAATATAATCATCTGAAATAGCCAATCTTTTAATTCTATTAGATCTTCTTAATATTTTAGATTCAGTATCATTATTATGATTATTTTTAATTAAATTAGGTTCATTGATAGTCTGTTCAGAAAGTGGTGTATCAATCACCTATTAATATTTCATAATTTTAGATTGAGCAAGCTCAAGTAGAATATCTCTAGGTATTACTGTAATAAAAAGATATTCTCTTATTTTCTATAATATCGCATTACACGGTATACCACTCTCACTATTTTCACCATCCTCAATAAACTTAGCAGTTTCAGTTTCAACAATTCTAGTGGTGTGTGATGGACAATAAAATCTAAAATTTTTTGACCATTCTGGATATCCTATGAAGTAACAACTAATAGTTCTGGGATCCAATTTTTTTTTTTATGGGTTATATAATCGAGCCTCTGCTGGACAATCCCAAACATGTAAATATCCTAAACTTAGTTTTCTATCCATCCATAACTGAAAAAGAGTTTTAGAAACGACCTTACTAGGTACCCGATTTAGGATATACATAGCGATTTTTAAGGCTTCTCCCCATAAATTCAAAGATAATGAGGATTTACTAACCATACTTCTCACCATGTCCATTAATGTGAGATTACGTCTTTCAACCACACCATTTTGTTGAAGATTTTTTGGAATAGTATAGTATGCTATAATGCCATGCTCTTCAAAGAATTTGGCAAAAGGTCCAGGATTATGGTCAGATTCATCATATCTACTGTTGACGTAAAAATTGATCGTCGTCAGAATCAGCTAGAGCGATGGTGGACGAGGTTGCCGCCAAAATCTATAAAACAAAGTTCCATCCGGAGCCGGTGGGAGGTGGCTCCGGCAGGATCCTCCGACGATCAAGTCAGCTCTGATCAATAGGAATGGAGTGCTCGAAAATGATTTTCACAGAGCTTAGAGTAGAAGAGAACTTAGAGCATAGAGATCAGAGATTAGCGATTAGAGGATAGCATATCTGAAGGATCCTTTTTATAGGCGGAGCTTGATGGTGACAGCTACAGCTATCTGATGATGGGTCGCTCGAGGTTGCACCAGATTTAATGTGGAGAGGATGGTGTCTTCAGGTCAAAAGCGACAGCCATGTCGTCTAATAGTGGTGGGCTGCTCGAGGTCTGACGGAGCCACTATAGCATCGCCTGTGGTAGACTGACGGTGATCGTTCGTCCAGCTTTAATAGCCATAGCTCTCAAAAAGTAGGCATTGATCGATGGACTTTGGCATATATCGATTCCAGGGGAGATCGGCTAAGGGGAAGCTCGAAAGGAGTTTGACCGCTAAGGAGTTCGACCGTTGGGAGTTCGAAGGAGCTCGATCGACTGAAGGGATGGCCACTTGAGGAGTTCGGCCAAGGTACAACTATCGAGGAGTTCGACCACTAAGAGTCCGAAGGAGCTCGATCGGCTGAGGGGACGGTCGCTTGAGGAGTTCGATCGAGGGAGGACTGCTGAGGAGTTCGGCCACTAGGAGTCTGAAGGAGCTCGACCGCTGGGAAGTTCAGCTAAGATCCGACCGCTGAGCAGTTCGGTCGGTCCTAAGAGTTCGACTAAGACCCGTCCGCTGAAGCTCTTTCGTGGCTACTAGTTGCATTAGGCTGAGCATCGAACTAGACTTCGGCAGGAGCGGGGTTTATCTCCAACAGTAGCCTCCCACTCCCGAGTTCGAAACTCAAAGGAAGAGAGTGCAGAAAAGGCGACTGCCGAAGTCTTCTTCTAGGCTCCATGTTGGTTCAGATTGAAGCTCGAGGAAGATCTCATCTCCAGCTAAAGTTGATGTTGAAGTTGAGATCCGGGGGAGATCCCATCTCCAACTGAGGTTGAGGTAGGCCTGGTCTCCTACGATCGAGGTCGGAGGTTGAGCTCATCGAGGGCAACATTGTCTCCTACAATCGAGGCTGACTCGGAGGAGATCTCTCCTGTAGTCGCGGTCAATATGGGCGATCGAGAGAGATCCGATCTCTAGCCGAGGTTGGCTCGATCGCTCGAGAGAGATCTTATCTCTAGCCGAGGTTGGCTCGATCGCTCGGAAGAGATCTTATCTCTAGTCAAGATAAGAGATCTTATCTCTAGTCGAGGTTGGCTCAGTCGCTCGGAAGAGATCTTATCTCTGGCCGAGGTTGGCTCGGTCGCTCGGAGAGATCTTATCTCTAGCTGAGGTAAGAGATCCTATCTCTAGCCGAGGTTGTCGCTTGGGGAGAGATCTTATCTCTAGTCGAGGTTGTCACGGTCGCTCGGAAGAGATCTCATCTCTAGACGAGGTTGTCGCTCGGGAGAGATATTATCTCTGGCCGAGGTTGGCTCGGTCACTCGAGAGAGATCTTATCTCTGGTCGAGGTAAGAGATCTTATCTCTAGCCGAGGTTATTGCTCGGAAGAGATCTTATCTCTAGCCGAGTTTGTCGCGGTCTCTCAGGAGAGGTCTTATCTCTGGCCGAGGTTGGCTCAGTCGCTCGGAAGAGATCTTATCTCTAGCCGAGGTAAGAGATCTTATCTCTAGCCGAGGTTGTCGCTCGGAAAGAGATCTTATCTTTAGTCGAGGTTGGCTCAGTCGCTCGGGAGAGATCTTAAGCTGAGGTAAGAGATTCTTATCTCTAGCCGAGGTGTCACTTGGGAGAGATCTTATCTCTGGCCGAGGTTGGCTCGGTTGCTCAGAAGAGATCTTATCTCTAGCCGAGGTTATCGCTCGAGAGAGATCTTATCTCTGAGGTTGGCCCTCGGGAGAGATCTATCTCTGGCCGAGGTAAGAGATTATCTCTGGCTGAGGTTATTGCTCGGGAGAGATCTTATCTCTAGCCGAGGTTGTCGCGGTCTTCGGGAGAGGTCTTATGTCTGGTCAAGGTTGGCTCGGTCGCTTGGAGAGATCTTATCTCTAGCCATGGTAAGAGGATTTATCTCTCAAGGTTGTCGCTCGAGAGAGATCTTATCTCTGGCCGAGGTTGGCTCGGTCGCTCGGAGAGATCTTATCTCTAGCCAAGGTAAGAGATCTTATCTCTAGTTGAGGTTGTCGCTCGAGAGAGATCTTATCTCTAGCGAGGTCGTCGCTCGGGAGAGATCTCTATCTCTACGAGGTGTCATTTAGGAGAGATCTATCTCTGGCCGAGGTTGGTCGGTCGCTCGAGAGAGAGATCTTATCTCTGGCCAAGGTAAGAGATCTTATCTTTAGCTGAAGTTATCGCTTGAAAGAGATCTTATCTCTAGCCGAGATTGTCGCTCGGAGAGATCTTATCTCTAGCCGAGGTTATTGCGTCTCTCGGGAGAGATCTTATCTCTAGCCGAGGTAAGAGATCTTATCTCTAGCCGAGGTTATCACTTGGAAGAGATCTTATCTCTAGCCAAGGTCGTCTCTTCGAAAGAGATCTTATCTCTAGCCGAGGTTGTCGCGGTCGCTCGGAAGAGATCTTTTCTCTGATCGAGGTTGGCTCGGTCGCTCGAGAGAGATCTTATTTCTTGCGATCGAGATTGATGCGGGCGCTCACGTTAGGACGAGGTTCTCCTTCTATTCCTAACAGACTGTGGCGGCACATTCAGACCATTCGTCCATCTCCCCCACATCTCGTCTAAGGTGAACGAGGCCTTCGACTTTGCTCGCGTTAGGACGAAGTTCTCCTCCTATTCCTAACGGACTGTGGGGACACATACGGACCATCGTCCGTGCCTCTCCATCCATCTCGTTCTTTGTGAACGAGGCCTTCAACTTTACTCACGTTAGACGATGAGGTTCTCCTCCTGTTCCTAATGGGCTGTGGGGGCACATACGGACCATCGTCCATGCCTCTCCCTCCGTCTCGTCTAAGGTGAACGAGGCCTTCAACTTTGCTCGCATTAGAACGAAGTTCTCCTCCTATTCTTAACGGGCTATGGGGGCACATTCGGACCGTCGTCCGTGCCTCTCCCCTCGTCTCATCCTTTGTGAAAGAGGCCTTCAACTTTGCTTGTGTTAGGATAAGGTTCTCCTCCCATTCCTAAACGGGCTGTGGGGGCACATAAGGGCCGTTGTCAGGGCCTCTCCCTCCATCTCGTCCTTTGTGAACGAGGCCTTCGCTCGGAAGAGATCTTATCTCTGGCTAAGGTTGTCATCGATCGCTCAGGAGAGATCTTATCTCTGGTCGAGGTTGAAGGTCTTTGACCTGCTTGTGTTAGGACGAGGTTCTCCTCCTGTTCCTAACATAGCAACTATTGACTGCTTCTTCCCTGTCATCATATAGTTTTTGCACCCATAAACAATATTATTTGTTGGGGGAGAATTTTATCGAGGGGGAGTTACTGGCAGCACATCCCCGTTTTAGGGTCGTGGGGGCGTTGTTCCTCCAGATTTCCTTAAGCAGCGAGGCTCGGGCCGGACGACCTCCTCTGTCTCATACTGGCCTTCTCAATTTGGAGAAAGCTTCTCTTGGCTTTATCGCTGGGAGATGATGAATCGTCGATGTACCAAGCTCCTTCCCGGGGTAACGTTGATGATGCCGTGAGGCGGCCGACCTTGTCATTTCTGGTTACGACAGTGGCCTTGGCCGATCTTCTGCTTTAGACTGGCGTCGGAGGAATTTACTCAGCCGCCCCTTTCTGATGAGCTCCTCAATTTCGTCTCGGAGCTGAATGTATTCCTCAATGTCGTGGCCGTGGTCGCGATGGTAGGGGCATTGCTTGCTTCGATTGTGCATGTTTGGGGGAGACCGTAGTCCTTCTGGCCTTGGCAGCTCTTTCTTAACCTTCGTGAGAATTCAAGTTCGAGGGGCATCGAGGGGGGCATAGTCGCAGAACCTTTCGGAAGGAGGACTTCTTCGTGCCCTTCTGTCAGGGCTTCCTCGGTGGCAAGCTTGAAAAGTTCGGGCCTTGCTTGCACTGGGAAGGTCGTGAGCGCAGCCGAACTTCCTGTGGAACCTTCTGTGGAAAGAACTTCATGCCCCTTTGTCAGAGCTTCCTTGGAGTCATACTCGAGAGGGAGTTCGGCCTCGCTTGTGCCAAACTTTATTCCGATGACGAGCTTTGAGGGGGAGTTCAGCCTCGCTTGCATCGAAGTTCATTTCGCTTTCCCGCGAAACCTTCCGCGGGAAAACTTCATGTCCCTTTATTGAAGCTTCCTTAGAGTCATACTCGAGAGGGAGTTTGGCCTCGGTTGCACCGAACTTCATTCCGATGATGAGCTTTGAGGGAGAGTTCGGCCTTGCTTCCGCCGAACTTCATTCCGATGATGAGCTTCGAGGGGGAGTTCGGCCTTGCTTCTGCCAAACTTCATTCTGTCTTTCTTGTGAAACCTGTGGAAGAACTTCATGCCCTTTTGTCGGGGCTTCCTTAGAGTCATACTCGAGAGGGAGTTCGGCCTTGCTTGCATCGAAGTTCATTCCGATGATGAGCTTTGAGGGAGAGTTCGGCCTTGCTTCCATCGAACTTCATTTCGATGATACAGGAGAACTTCTGCTCTCTGTTTATCCTTCCTTAGGACGATTGGTATGCCCGAATGCTCTTCCTTAAGGCCGGTTTCTCGCATCCTCATGGCGGATTTGCTGGCAAAGTTCTCGTCGGGGGTTGTCACACGGCCAGCATCATCTCAATGGGGCCACAAACCCGACCAGCAGGTTGAATTGCTCCATATCTGCGGTGGCTTTGTGTGGAACCTGGGCTGTCAGGACTGAAACGGGAGTAGATGGACCTAACGCGTAGGCCAACGATCGTCGAGTCGAAGCTCTCCTGGGAGGCATTTTCTCTTTGGGAAAGAACTCTAGTGAGGAAGAAGAGAGATCTCCGAAGAGGAAAGAGAGAAATCATCGCCGAGCACTCCTTTAAGAATAAGGGAACCTCAGAGGTTCATGCCTTCCTTCTAGCGCCATTCTGTTGACGAAGAAATTGGTCATCACCGAAATCAGTTGGAGCGGTGGTGGATGAGGTCGCCGCCGGGACCTGCAAAACAAAGTCCCATCCGGAGTCGGTGGGGGGTGGCTCCGGCAGGACCCTCCGACGATCAAGTCAGCTCTAGCCAACAGGAATAGAGTGCTCGAAAATGATTTTCACAGAGCTTAGAGGTCTTAGAGCAGAAGAGAACTTAGAGCATAGAAATCAGAGGTTAGCGATTAGAGGATAGCATATTTGGAGGGTCCTTTTTATAGGCGGAGCTTGATGGTGACAGCTGCAGCTGTCTGATGATGGGTCGCTCGAGGCTACATCAAGTTTGATGCGGAGAGGATGGTGTCGTCAGGTCGAAAGCGACAGCCATGCCGTCCGATAGTGGTGGACTGCTCGAGGTCTGGCGGAGCCACTATAGCATCGCCTGTGTTAGACTGACGGTGACCGTTCGTCCAGCTTTAATAGCCATGGCTCTCAGAAAGCAGGCATTGATCGATGGACTTCGGCATATATAAATTCCAAGGGAGTTCGGCCAAGGGGAAGCACGAAAGAAGTTCGGCCGCTGAGGAGTTCGATCGCTGGAAGTCCGAAGGAGCTCGATCGACTGAAGGGACGGCCGCTTGAAGAGTTCAGCCGAGGGACGACTGCCGAGGAGTTCGGCCGCTGGGAGTTCGAAGAAGCTCGATCGATTGAAGGGACGGCCGCTTGAGGAGTTCGACCGAGGGACGATCGCTGAGGAGTTCGACCGCTGGGAGTTCGAAGGAGCTCCGCCGCTGGGGAGTTCGACTAAGACACCGTCGCTGAGCAGTTCGACCGGCCCTAAGAGTTCGGCTAAGATCCGTCCGCTGAAGCTCTTTCGTGGCTACTGGTTGCATTAGGCTGAGCATCGAACTAGACTTAGGCAGGAGCGGGATTTATCCCCAACATCTATCATAGTATTCACCACCCCTATCAGATCTCACAATCTTTATTTTTCTATCCAACTAATTTTCTACTTCAGCTTTTTACACCTTAAAGGCTTCCAAAGCTTCAAATTTTTCATGCAACAGAAAAACATAACCATAACATGAGAAATCATCAATAAAGATAATAAAATACTTTTGTCCTCCAAAATAAGGTGTAAAATAGCCATAAATATCGATTTGTATCAATTCTAAGAGTCCTTAACTTCTAGTGGCATACTTTTTATGACTTTTAATTTATTTTTCTTTAATGCAATTGATGCACATACTAAAATCACTAAGATCTAAATTTGGTAAAATACCTTCCTTAACCAATCTAGTCATCCTTTTTTTTGATATGTGATCTAATCGCCAATGCCACAGCATTAAAGAACTCTAATTTATAATACCATGTTTTATTCCGACATTTACATTTAAAATAAGTAAAGATTGTTCAAAAGAAGAATTCAAATTTAATTTATATAAATCATTGCACAATGTTCCAGTACCAACAAAAATAAAATTTTTTATTGATTTAAAACTTGAATTTATAAAAATGAATGAAAAATCTTCTAAATCAAGTTTTGACAAAAAAATAAAATTTCTGGATACTGAACGAACATAAAACATCATGTAGATCTAATTGAAATTCAGTGTCTATAATAAATCCATAGGTTTCGATTATAATGACCTTGGACTTCATCCGGTTCTTCATAAAGATCCACCGCTCTCTATCATTTGATTTTTGATTGGAAAGGAATCTCTACATTGAATTGGAAATATGAATTGCAGCACCCGAATCAATCCACTGAGTATTAGAAGGAACATTAATGAAATTGGTTTCGAAACAAACAAGTGATAAGAGAATATCCTTCTTTTCGAACCATTTTCTTCTTTTCTCACAATCTTTCTTGATATGTCCCTCTTTCTTGTAGAAAAAATATTTTAATTTATGAGAAACTTTTGTTGGTAGATTGTCGGATCCTTTATTTCCTTTCTTCGCCTTTTTTTCTTAGGATGCTCCTGTAAAACTACATGAATAGCTGGGACTACTTTCTGTTTCAATATCTCTTTCTCTTGCACACATTGGGAGATGAGTTCATTCATTGTTCATGATTCCTTATGTGTGTTGTAGTAAATTTTAAATTAGGTAAACTGAAATGCAAGAGAATTGAGAACAAACTAAATAAGAAAATTTTCAGATACTGTCATACCCAAATCATTTAATTTTTCAGCTATATCACGCATTTTCATGATGTGCTTTCGTACTCCAAAAAATCCATCATATTTCATAGAGGTTAATTTGTTCATTAGAATACCGGCTAAGGCTTTACTTAATCTGATAAATTATTGTTCTATAGTGGAAAGATATTCGAAGGCCAATTTATTATCCGAAACAAATCCCCTAATATCTCTCACTATGAAACTTTTAATAATCATGAGAGACAATCTATTAGAACGCTCCCACTTTTCGCATAATTTCTTATGATCAGGAAAACTAGTAGGGATAAGTGGATCTTGCTGAGGTTTTCGAAGAACCAAATCTAAATCTAGGCATCCTAAGACAATGAGAAGCTATTCATGCCAATCAAAGTAATTTAATCCATTTAGTGTGGGAATGTTAGATAAATGCGATGAGAGTGAAGCAGGTGTCATGACTGTAAATAACCAAATATGCTTATAATTACCATCATGATGCAGATTTCATAATACAATTATGCTAATAACACTTATTATATAACTATAAAACACCTTTGGACAAGAATTATAGCATATAATAAATGTTGCAACTAATTTAATTATAACTTTAAATATAATAAACAATGTCAAAACATGCATCACATAAATCATAACCAATAATAATATGAAATATGTAAGCAAGAATAATAACTATGGCATGTCGATATAATTTATGTTTAAATTATAACTCATCATATTAGTTATACATTCATTGGTTTAACTAACTATAATTACAAAAATTTGAGGTTATTCCCATCTTTAGGTGTAGAACTCTTTATCTTTATGTAATTCAAGTTAGTTAATCTTTTACTATTAATTTTGTATCAAATTACAGTCACATTTGGATTTACTATAATAGATACACTTTTATGTAATTTCAGAACTATAAAGAGAGAAGATCATCAGCCCTCAATGACTCAGCTAGCCAAGATCTATAGAGTGCTCTGAATCCTTTGGGGCTACATGAAAATAGACTTGAATAGTATAATAGCGAGTGAAATTATCAATTAAATAATTTAATTATTTAAATATTTTATTTTATATGAGAAATTTAACTATAATGTTTCTCAAATTATCATGAGTCCAACGATTAAAAAATCACTCAAATCAGATATAAAATGAGCAAATTTTTATAATAAAAGGCTTAATTATAGGGCTTTTTCTATAAAACAGCAGCTTTAAAATTATTCAGAAAATTAATAGAGATTTTTATGTAACCAATTACTATTTAAGGACTAAAATGAAAAATCATCTTAAAGGACTAAATTGCAAAACTGCCATGTAGGTTCTTTTTAGAATCTTAACTTGTCAAGGCTTAAATGCAAAAATCCCCATTTATTAAACGGGTTTGGTTTCTTATCAGGTTCGGATCAGGATCCATTAGGATCCGAAACCCAATACCTAACCCTTTCTTCCCCACGATCATCTAATCAAAAACCCAAATCCCCCATGGCCGCCGCCTCTCCAAGCGCCGGAAGTCCCAGCCGCCGGAGTACCATGAGAGAGGCTGGCGGACCGGGCGCCGCCTCCCACCGTCGCGGCGGAAGCCGCTGTACATGCGGCCGAGCCCAAAAACAGCGTGGGGGCGGTGCCGCCGCCGCCGCCGGGGAGGAAGAACTCCGCTTCCTTCCGCAACCCACCGCCATAGCCTGCCGCCGCCGCATCAGCCTGCTGCCGTCTCCCCTTGCGCCGCGGCAAAAAAAAACGCGGTTCTTGTGGCCGCAGAAACGGTGGGCGGCGCGATCCGCCGCCGCCCCCTCCACTTGATTGGCGGTGGCCGCAGCTCCGGCCTGCCGCCGGCATGGCAGCAGCCATCGGCTGCTGCCCCGTTCGCCGGACAGCGCGGGTCGGCCGGCGCGGCCGGCCCAAAAAAAAAAACCCTTTTTTGTTTTATTTTCTTGAAATTAAAAAAAAAAACCCTTTTTTGTTTTATTTTCTTGAAATTAATAAACCTTTAATTTAATTTCCCAAATTTTAATTAATTCTAAAAATTAATAAATCATCATTTTAATTTTTAAAAATAAATTAAAATTTATAGAAAATTTTTTTATATGAATACGGAGCATGAATCCTGGATTCTGATATCACATGTTAGATAATTTAAATTTTTATATCTGAATCGTGTTTCTATATCCATGTAAAATCAAATAAAAGCATATCTTGCATCATCATCTCATCGATGCAATGATCACGTAGCCCACAGAGCGTCGAATCCATCTTCTACGAGTGGTTGATCTTTTTTCTCTTTTTTCTTCATCTTTATGTGGATGATTGATGAAAATTATCAGTAGGATCCTACTACAGTTGAAAAAAAAAGGAACTAGAAAATTTAATTCTGATTAAAATAGAATTTTTGATTTAAATTTTATCAGAAATAAAATTTTTTAATTAATTAAATTCATCGTAATTGATTCAGTACTTGATCTAATGAGTTAAATCTAACTAAGTGATAATTAGACTATATTAAGAAGTTAAATTCAATAAGATCTTTTTTCATATAGATGATTAATTTTTTTTTTTTTGCTCATAGATGATCATTTTTTTCTTTTTACTTCTCTTTCTTTTTATTTTATTATCTTTTCAAAAAATCTATGGGGAAGGAGAGCACTTGAGAGAGATTAGAGATATTTCTTAGGTTTTGATTGGATTTTTGAGAGAGTTGTGACCGTGTGAGATGGTCTGTTGAGATTTTGAGAGCTTAATTTTGAATGAAGCTTGATATTTGAAAGGATTTAAAGATTTTTTATGAAAAATATTTATTATTAAGTATAAAAATTTTGATTTATCAGTTTCTATTCTTATAATTTTTTTTTAAAATTTTTTTTTACTTAATTTATGCATAATTTTTTTTGTCTTATTTTGTGCATAGAGAAATCGATTACGATGGGAAGAGTCAATTTTTTTATATTTTTTTTAAAATTTTAGAGAGGGCCAGATTTATTGAGAGAAGCTTTTTGGAAATTTCTTCCTTCTTGTCTGGTCACGATTATTTTTTTCACGTGAAAGTGCGTGGAAATTAGGCCCCTTTTTTTTATTTTATTATGTCTACGTGCCTTTGGCTAGACTTTTTAGCTTGGCTTCCATAACGTTACCTGTTAGGGCAGCTGAAAAAAATTTAAGTGAAGAATTTTTGGTGAGAGGTCCTCTAAAAGCGGAAAACATGCATGGGAGGACTTCATATAGAGGGGATTCTTAAAATTGATCCTTTGAAATGCACTGTTGGGGATAAATCCCGCTCCTGCCGAAGCCCGGCCCAACGCTCAGCCCAATGTAACCAGTAGCCGCTGAAGAGCTTCAGCGCCAGGCGCCAGGCCGAACCCTTAACACGGCCGAACTGCCTAGAGGCCGAACTCCCCTGCACCAAGGTCACGGCCGAACTGCCTAGAGGCCGAATCAGCGAGCCCTGGCCGAACTCCTTCTCCCGCGGCCGAACTCCTTCGGACCGACTCCAAGCAGCCGAGCTCCTTCACTTCCCGCGGCCGAACTCCTTCGGACCGACCCCAGGCGAGCCCATGCAGCCGAACTCCTTCGGACTTCCCGCGGCCGAACTCCTTCGGACCGACCCCAACTCCTTCGAACTCCTTCGGACCGACCCCAGGCGAGCCCATGCAGCCGAACTCCTTCGGACTTCCCGCGGCCGAACTCCTTCGGACCGACTCCAAGCGGCCGAGCTTCAATGAAGTCCTCTCAGCGGCCGAACTCCTCAGCGGACGGGCTTTAGTAGAATCCCCAAGCGGTCGTCACTCAGGAGCCCGAACTCCTCAGCAAGTCGTCACTCAGGAGCCCGAACTCCTCAGCAGTCGTCACTGGGCCGAACTCCTCAGCGGTCGCCCTCATCAAACTTCGGCCGACCGAGCTCCTACCGAACTCTCAAGTGTCCAAGCCTCAGCCCAAGTCCAACGGCCGGCCGAACCCCAGACGGCCGGGCCGCGGCTTCTCAGCAGCCGAACTCTTCTGCGGACGGGTCTTAGCTGCATACCTCTCGCCAGACGCCTATGGGAGCCGAACTCCCTCCTATCTTCCTCTTCAGGAGCCCGAACTCCTCCGAAATGGGCACACGACGAAGGCCTTCATCCCTTCATTCGGCAAGCTCTGCAACCATCACCATCAGTCAGTCCGCCGCACCATCAGTCAGTCCGCCGCGGGCGATAGCGACCCACTGTCAGGCGGCGATGGCTGTCACCCTCCATCCGCCGTATGCGGCGCCAGTGAGACTGACTCCACCGAACCTCGAGCGGCCCGCCAGCACGCGGCTGCAGTTGTCACCATCAAGCTCCACTATATAAAGGATCCTCCCGACACGCTAAGGCTAAGCTCTCTGGACTCTTCGACTCTCTAAGCTCTCCTCCACATCTCTAAGCTCCGGAACTCATTCCGAGCACTCCATTACTGTTGGTCGGAAACTAACTTGACCGTCGGAGGGTCCTGCCGGAGCCACCACCCCACCGGTTCCGGACGGGACTTCGTTTTGCAGGTCCCCGGCGGCGCCCAGCGGCCTCGATTGCGGCGACCTCCGGCGGCGACGGATTTCTGCACCAACAGATTGGCGCCGTCTGTGGGAACGAAGGGACTGAACCTTCGAGGTTCCCTTGTTCTTAAAGGAGTGCTCGGCGACGATTTCCCTCCCCTGCTCCGGATCTCTCTCCTCCCTCTTCAGTATTCCTTTTCTGAAAAGAAAAATGCCCTCCCAGAAGAACCTCGACCCGGAGGTCGGCAGCCTCCGCGGCCCGATCCCGTTCGGGTCCGTCCGCTCCCACTCCGGCCCCGGCGACGCGGGCCCGCTCCGTACTCGCGGTAGATGCGGAGCGGTTCGACCTGCTTGCCCAGCAGGTCCGCGATCTTACGGAGGCGGTGCAGGCAGTGCAAGCCACGCATTCGCGAGGTCCAGCGCCCACTCGACCGGCGCGGGGTTCCCCGGAGCCCGGGAATCCAGTCCAGGAGCGACCGATGTGGGCTACCCAACCTCCGGCCCTCGGAGAGAGAAGGGCAGCCGGCAAAGAGCCCCTGCTCGGACCGCGGCTCAACCCAGGGAGAAGCTTCGCACCCCTTCCGCGAGAAGACCTTGGGGATTAAGGATCGCGAAGATTTCCTGGACCAAAGGCTCATGGAGATGGGACGGCGCATAGAAGAACTTCGTCATACTCCTTCCTCCCGCGGTAACGATATTTGCACTGATCCTCCCTTCTCACAGAAAATTATGCAGGAACAGGTACCACCGAACTTCAAGCTCCCGCATTTTGAAAGCTACGATGGGACCACCTGACCCGGTCGACCATTTGGAGGCCTTCAGGACGACGATGTTACTCCATGGCGCGCCTGATGCCATTTTGTGTCGGGCTTTCCCTTCTACCCTCAAGGGAGCGGCTAGGAATTGGTACTCGGCGCTTAAGCCGGGCACCATCCTGTCGTTTGACCAAATGAGTCAACAATTCGCGGCCCACTTCGTCAGCAGCAAACGGCCGCGCAGAGGCTCGGATTCCTTGTTGGCCATCAGGCAAAAAGAGGGGGAACCCATCCGGGCTTACGTCACCCGGTTCAACGCTGCCGCGCTGGAAGTCCGGAACCTGGACCAATCAGTTGCTATGGCCGCCCTCAAGGGCGGCCTTCAGAAGAACGACCTGCTGTTTTCCCTGGAGAAGAAATATCCCAGGGACTTCGCTGACATGCTAGCTCGGGCCGAAAGCTATGCCCGGGCAGAAGAGGCTTTCGAGGCCAAGGATGGTGAAGCTCGCGACAAGCGACGAGTAGGCAGAGCGGGAAGGCCTGCCGAGGAAAGAAAGCGCACCGAAGCCTGGCCGCGTTCCCGAACTCCCCCTGGTCGCGGGCGTGCCCGGACTCCACCTCAGGCTCGGGGGCGGGAAGCCACCGACGGAAGGGCGCGCCGAAGTTCTCCTCGGCACCGAAGTCCCACCCGACGCCGAAGTTCCCCCCGGCGCCGAGGTTCTCCCTCGCGACGAGGTCCCTCCCCGCGCCGAGGTTCTCCCCTCCGACGGCGTTTTCACAGCTACGCCCCCCTCAACGCCCCGAAGGCTCAAGTGCTGCTGGAGATCAAGGGACGACTTCCGGAGCCGGAGAGGATGCGTTCCCATCCCAGAAAACGCAACCCCAACAAGTTCTGCCTTTACCACCGTGACCACGGTCACGATACCGAGGAGTGCATCCAGCTCCAGGACGAAATCGAGGAGCTGGTCCGGCGGGGCAGGCTTGGCCGATTCCTGCGAAGACGATCTAAAGAGCAGGAAGATCGGCCGAGAATGTTGCCGCCGATTGGGGAAGATCGGCAGGAGGACCGGCCGTCTCTTGGCGTCATTAACACCATCTCGGGAGGACCGCAGCAGGGAAAGACCGACGAATCCGAGGGATCGGCAAAGAGGCAGAGGACCTCGGAGCCCGTGACCTTCACCGAAGGCAGACGCCCAGGGGATCAGATTTCCGCATAACGACGCGGTTGTAATCTCTTTAAACGTCGCTGATTATGATGTACGCCGCGTTTTGGTGGATAATGGAAGTTCGGCGGACATATTGTTTTACGATGCCTTCTTAAAAATGTCCCTACCTGACACCCGCTTAGGACCTGTAAATTCCCCCCTGGTGGGATTTGCCGGACACGCCGTTCCGGTCGAAGGCATGGTGACTTTGGCGGTGACGGCGGGCCAATCCCCAAAATTCGGCCAAGGCGCGGATCGACTTTTTTGTCGTGAGGACCCCGTCCGCCTATAATGCAATCCTTGGGCGACCAGGCCTTAACGCGCTACGGGCGGTAGTGTCAACCTACTACTTAAAGATGAAATTCCCGACGAGCCATGGAGTCGGCGAAGTCAGAGGAGACCAAGCCCTGGCAAAGTACTGCTACTCAATCGCCCTGCGCGAGGGAGACCGGCCCGACCCTTGCCTTGTTGACGGACTGGACGTCCGCGACGACCTCACTGAAGAACGGGGCGAACCTGCGGAAGACCTCGTCCCTGTGTCCTTACGCGATGGAGACCCGGGGCATGAGGTGCGGATCGGCTCCAACCTAGCGGCCGAGGTCAAGGGACAGCTCGTCGCTTTCCTCAGAAGGAATGCAGACGTTCTTCGCCTGGGCCCCAGCGGATGTACCAGGGATCGACGCCGATGTCATAGAACATCGGCTGGCCATCGACCCAAGGCACCGACCCGTCAGAGAAAAATTACGCCGCCAAGCCCCAGAAAGACAGAAGGCGGTAGCCGAAGAAGTGGATAAGCTCCTTGAAGCTGGACTCATCCGGGAGGTCAACTATCCGACCTGGGTCTCGAACGTGGTCCTCGTCAAAAAAGCAAACAACAAATGGAGGATGTGCGTCGACTTCAAGAAGCTGAACAAAGCCTGCCCAAAGGACAGCTACCCCCTGCCGAGGATCGATCAGCTGGTGGACGCAACCTCGGGCCACGAGCTCCTCACTTTTATGGACGCATTTTCTGGTTATAACCAGATACGCATGGCGCCCGAGGATGAAGAAAAGACCACCTTTATTACTGACCGAGGTCTCTATTGTTACAGGGTCATGCCTTTCGGACTCAAGAATGCAGGAGCCACCTACCAGCGCTTGGTCAACAAGGTCTTCAAGGGGCAGATCGGCCGCAACATGGAGGTGTACGTGGACGACATGCTGGTCAAAAGCCGAGCCTCGACAGACCACCTCGCCGACCTTGAAGAAACTTTCGGTGCGCTTAGGAGGCACAAGATGAAGTTGAACCCGACCAAATGCGCCTTCGGCGTGACCTCCGGAAAATTTTTAGGATTCATGGTGTCGAGACGCGGAATCGAGGCAAATCCCGAGAAAATCCGAGCCATCCAGGAGATGACTGCCCCGAAAACAATTAAGGAAGTTCAGCGCCTGGCTGGGAAGGTGGCGTCCTTGAACCGCTTTGTCTCGAGGTCGGCCGAGCGGTGCCTGCCTTTCTTCCAGGTCCTCAGGCGACCGAAAGATTTTTGCTGGACAGCGGAGTGCAAACAGGCATTCGAAGAGCTTAAAAACTACCTCGGCGCGCCCTCCACTGCTGGCAAAGCCCGAACCTGGAGAAGGGCTGCTCCTATACCTAGCTGTCTCTCCAATGGCCCTGGCGGCTGTCCTGGTCAGGGAAGATGCGAAGGCGCAACAACCAGTCTACTACGTGAGCCGAGCCTTGAGGGACGCGGAGACCAGGTACTCCAAGTTAGAAAAACTAATTTACTGTCTTCTGATCGCAGCCAGGAAGCTCCGACCTTACTTTCAGGAGCATACCATCACGGTCCTCACGGACCAACCAATAAGAGCCGTCCTCCACCGCGCAGACGCTTCAGGAAGAATCGCCAAATGGGCGATCGAGCTCACGGAGTTCGACATCAATTACCGGCCCAGGCCATCGATCAAGGCTCAGATACTGGCGGACTTCGTGCTGGAATGCACCGCACCAGTTGAAGCCGAGCTTGAATCAAGCGAGACTATCATCGGAGGGAGACCAGGCCCCAACGAAGCCGAGCTGTGGCGGTCGAGCTTCCCTGAAGAAAGGGCCGACCTTCTTGAAGGCGCCTGGGTTCTGCATGTGGATGGCTCATCCAACTCTAGCGGGGCCGGCGCAGGGCTGGTCCTGGTTAGCCCCGAGGGGATCGTCACCGAGTACGCATTGCGCTTCGAGTTTCCCACAACCAACAATGGGGCCGAGTATGAAGCGCTGATAGCCGGGCTGCAGATAGCCAGGGAATTGAAGGTGGGTCGGCTTCAAGTCTATAGCGATTCCCAGTTGGTGGTCGGTCAGGTCGGCGGCAGCTACGAGGCGCGGGAGGAAAGCATGGTGATGTACCTCGGGAAGGTGAAGAACTTAATACCAGCCTTCGACAGCTTCGACATTCGGCACATCCCAAGGACCGGGAATACAAGGGCCGACCTCCTCTCCAAGTTGGCCACCTCTGCCCCGGCCGAACTACCAAAAGAGGTGTTTCTGGAAACTCTGAAGTGCCCGACCACCGAGGAACCTCAGGCCGTCCTGCGGACGGACTTCGAGCCCAGCTGGATCGATCCGCTGATCGCCTACCTCGAAGAAGGGGTCCTCCCCCACGACCGGAGAGAAGCTCGGAAGCTCAGGAGTCAAGCCTCCCGCTACGTCTTGTACGAGGGCAGGTTATATAAAAGGTCGTACTCCCTCCCGTTGCTGAGGTGCCTCCGACCCTCTGAGGCCTGCATCGCGCTACAGGATGTCCACGAAGGACTCTGCGGAAGTCACGCGGGAGCCAGATCCCTATCGCAAAGACTACTTCGGCAAGGGTACTACTGGCCGACCCTACTTCGTGATTCCACGGAATACGTGAAGAGGTGTGACCGCTGCCAGAAGAACGCCAGCGTGCAAAGGCAGCCGGCATCCGAACTCACTCCGCTCACTGCACCCTGGCCCTTCGCGCAGTGGGGGATGGACATCCTCGGCCCCTTCCCAACAGCGTCCGGACAACGGAAGTTCCTCCTGGTCGCGATCGACTACTTTACCAAGTGGGTCGAGGCGGAACCACTAGCGAAGATTACCGAGGCCAAGGTGCAGGACTTCGTCTGGAAGGCGCTGATCTGCCGGTTCGGTCTGCCCCGAGCCTCTCATAACCGATAATGGGCGACAGTTCGCTGGAGCCCGATTTTTTTCTTTTTTTCAAAGTTAAGGTAAATGCAAATGTTCTTTTTTTATTTTATATTTTTTTTATTTGTTTTTTGAGGATTAGTTAAAGATAATCTTTATATATTGTTTCTTAGTGATTATTTTTTTAATTATTATTTTTTTATTATTTTACCATTTTGCTTGAGAAGAAACTAAGAAAAATAAGCTAAGAAAGGAGCATTGTATATATATTTTTTATTTATTTAATTATTTATTATATTTAATCATTATTTTTTTTGAAAAAACTAACTTCTCTTTCATTGTATAGAGATGAGATAGTATCATTATCGACGAAAAAAATATATATCAGATAATTTAACTTTAAATAATTTATTCTTTTACTATAATAATTATTTTATTTAATTATGATATGTATGTAAGTTTATAACATGGAAATGCGATATTTAAATTTTGATTTTCAGTATAAGCGAAGAAAAGAGTTCTTTAAAAAATTGATCAATATATAAGTTTCTAAAATAATATTATATATCATATATCAGGACCTATGGCTGTGCGACTAGTTGGACTCGTCGTTCCAGCTATTACATCAGATAATTCTATTAGTAAATTTTTTTTTATTTATTTTAAATTTTTATATTTAAATACTTTACATATTTAGACTAGGCTTAAGTCGAAAAAGAAGATTTAAAAGCTAAAAATTTAATTTAATTATTCAATTAATGGATTGAAGATATCTATAGTTCCGTATCATCGAATAAAATATATAGAAATAATCTGTTCGAGAATCAGAAGAGGATATTGAAAGATACGCCTCCGTATCAAAAAATATATTTTTATATTAAAACTTATAAATAATATTTTATTTTTCATTATTTTAGAATGCTGGGACATCCAATTCTCATCCACCAGCTGTTGGAGATGAACAGAAGGATGAGGAGGATGCTACCTAATTTTTTTTATTTATATATAATTTTGATACTTGTAAAGTAGTATCCCAATGTAAAATTATATAATTTATATTTTTAATATAATATAATTAATTTTATATTTATGATTATATTAAATAATTATTATTTTATTTTTAATAAATTTTAAAAAAATATTATTATTTGTTAGTCAATCTTAAATTATTTAATTATAATTTTTTAAAAAAATAAAAGAAATTATTAGTGATGGCATTAGTGATGCAAAATGCCATTGCTAATAGGCTTTTTTAATTTTTTTAAAAAAAGATATTAGCAATAACATTAGCGACAAAATTGCCATCACTAATAATTTTTAAAATTTTTTTAAAAAAATTTAAAAATTATTAGCGATGGCATTAGAGACTATAATGCCGTCGCTAATATATTTTTAATTTTTTTTAAAAAAAATAAAAAATTATTAGCGATAGCATTAACAATAAAAATATCATCGTTAATAGATTTTTATTAATTTAAATTAATAAAAACTAAAATTTTTAGCAATGTCATCTTTATCGCTAATTTTATTATTAGCAATGGCAATAGTTGCCACACTAATAATGGCAATTAGTGACTAAGATATATCTATTGAATTTTTAGTGACGACTAGCTGTCGCTAATAGCATTAGTGATGATAAGCTGACTATTAGTGATAGTAATTAGCTATCGCTAATAATCAATTTTCTTGTATTGAATGCTAAATCCTCGCTCCTCTCTAGACAAGGTTTTTGCCCCTCCGCTCCACTGGCCACCACTATGGCTTGAACTCTCATCACCTCTTCCATCGCTACTTCCAACTCTCCCCTCACCCTCTTCCTCTCCAAGCACTTCCTTGCCTCTTCCCCCTTCACCATTGGCCTCCTCAGGCTTCTCCCCTCGCTTCCTAGCCTCTCCTGCATGGCGATTCGATTAGGAGTGGCCTGGATCAACTCGATCCAGTGCATCGCTTAATGGGCTAGTAACTCGAGTTACTCATCTCTGAACTCCGAGTCAGGCGGTGAGTTCAGTGACCAACAACCGATAGAGATGGCATTATTGCTCCCTGATTGCGACTACAGGCACTGGCTCATCGTCATGGATAGCCTGGCGGCGAGGGGGGCACCAAGCAGTAAATGATCAACTACTGGATCCAAACCCTAGCCAAGGTTGTCTATAGGTATCGATCATTATAAAGCATTTTGTATCCTTTAATTAATATGTTGATTTCCTTTGTAGTTTGCGGAAATGGCCCCCTACCTTCAGCTCGGCCTGGACAACGTCTTCCTCCTATTGGGCTACTATGCCAAATTGCTGCTCTTCTAGGGCTTTTCTAGGAAGCACTTCCCCTACTACAACATCTTCGAGATGGGCTGCATGGAGTACTACTGCTGCATATGGGGCAGCAAGCCTATTGGAGTGCTATGCAGTGGAATCGGTCTGAAAGAAGTGATGGTGAGAGTGAAAATAAGTCAGTTAAATGGAACGAATCAGATTGGACCGAGATGGATTAACAAATTATTCATTTATTAAATAGGTTAAATAGATTGAGTCGGATTACCTATTTATTAAATGTGATAGGTTTATGTTTAGATTCTAACCCATTTTATAAATAGGTTGGTGTTTAGATTTATTATTTTTTGAACCAGTCCGTATTTCATTTAATCCATTTTGTGACTGACCCAACCTAATTGTCATCCCTACTTAATATATATATATATATATATATATATATATATATATATATATATATATATATGTGTGTGTGTGTGTGTGTGTGTGTATATGTAGTGTGACCAGGGCGATGAACCGGGTCAAATGGTGCATAAGAGAACAAAAAGAGGATGGAAGAGATCTGGACTAGCGCATCTGAATTTTGTCTTGGCTTTTTCCAACTTTTGTGTTTCGATGAGTTTAATATGTATGCACCAGTAGAAGTGGCTAATTTGGCCAACCCTATTGGATTTTGCAGAATAGGCCAGAGAAGGAAGGGGAGGGTCACTGTAGAAAGAAATAGGTTTTTTATTTGATTTTATGATTGAGATCTACTTTTTCTTCTAATATGATTAAGGCTAGTCCACTATAATAATTTTTGAGGTTTTTATATATATAGGCCTAACACACGGCCTCACTTAACTAGTTATCTTAATTATTGGTGCAGAATTTGATCGACGTCGGATCAAGCTAGAGTGGAGGAGGATGAGATCGCTATCGGTGATCTGCAAAATAAAATCCTACCCGGAGTCGATGGTGGTTTCTTTCGTAGGATCCTCCGACGATCAAGTCAGCTCTTCTGACCAACAGAAATGGAGTGCTCAGGAATGAGTTCCATAGAGTTTTGGAGAGGGGAAGAGAGCTTAAAGCTTAGAGAAAACGTATCTAAAGGACCTCTTTTTATAGACGGAGCTTGATTGATGGTGACGGCCATACCGCCTGATGGTGGGCCGCTCGAGGCTGCATGGGATTTGGTACGGAGAGGATGTTACCGTCAGACCAATAGTAACAGCGATACTGTCCGATAGTGGTGGGCTGCTCGAGGTCTGACGGAGTTAGTCACGGAGGGAGGCATCGTCTGTAGCATCACCTGTGGCAGACTGATGATGACCGTTCATCCAGATTTAATAGCCATGGCTCTGAGAAAGCAGGCATTGATTGGTGGACTTTGGCATGTATCAATTTTAGAGGAGTTTGGCTCCTGTAAGAGTTCGACCGAAGGAGAAGCTCGGAAGGAGTTCGGTCGAAGGAAAAGTTCGAAAGGAGTTCGGCTTCTATGGGAGTCCATCTGCAGGAGCGATCCAAAAGGAGTTCGATCGAAGAAGAAGTTTGGCAAAAGTTTGGCTCTCATGGGTGTCTGACTGGAGGAGTACGGAGGGAGTTCGGCTCTTGTGGAAGTCCAACTGAAGGAGCGTGGAGGGAGTTTGGCTCTCATGGATGTCCGACTGAAGGAGTGCGAAGAAAGTTTGGCTCTCATGGAAGTCCGACTGAAGGAGCACGGAGGGAGTTCGACTCTCATGGGCGTCTGACTGGAGGAGTGCAGAGGGAGTTCGGCTCTCGTGGGAGTCTAACTAGGACTCGACCACTGGAGAGCTCGACAGAAGCTCGACCATTGAGAAGTTCGATCGGCTGAAGAAGTTCGGCTAAGATTCGTCCGTTGAAGCTCTTCCATGGCTATCGATTGCATTAGGCTGAGCATCAAACTGGACTTCGGCAGGAGCGGGGTTTATCCCCAACAATAGTCCCCCTCCCCCACTTTCGAGTTCGAAACTCGAAGAAAGGGAGTGCAGAAAGGATGACTGTCGAAGTCCTCTTCAGGACTCTGCATTGATTCAGATTGAGGCTCAGGAGAGATCTCATCTCCAGCCAAAGTTGAAATTGAAGTTGAAGCTCGGAGGAGATCTCATCTCCAGCCGAGGTTGAAGTTGAACTTGAGGCTCAGAGGGATCTCGTCTCCAGTTGAAGTTGAAGTTGAGGCTTGGGGTAATCTCTTTTCCAACCGAGGTTGAAGGAGATCTCATCTCCTGCGGTCGAGATTGGAGGTTGAGCTCCTTGGGGGAGATCTTATCTCCTACAGTCGAGGTTGAAGCGGATGCTCGGGGGAGATATCATCCCCTGCAGCGGAGGTTGATACGGGCACTCGGAAGAGATCTTATCTTCTGCAGCCGAGGTTGGTACAGACGCTCGGGGAAGATCTTATCTCCTACAGCCAAGGTTGGTCGGGTGCTCGGGGGAGATCTTATCTCTTGCAGCTGAGGTTGATACTGGCGCTTGGGAGAGATCTTATCTCCTGTAGCCGAGGTTGGCCCGATCGCTCAGAGGAGATCTTATCTCTTACAGCCGAGGTTGATCCGGATGCTCGGGGGAGATCTTATCTCCTGCAGCCGAGGTTGATGTGGGCGCTCGGAGAAGATCTTATCTCCTGCAGCCGAGGTTGGCTCGATCGCTTGGGGGAGATCTTATCTCCTACAATTGAGGTTGATGTAAGTACTCAAGGGAGATCTTATCTCCTGCAGCCGAGATTGGTCCGGTCGCTCGGGGGAAGATTTTATCTTCTACAGTCAAGATTGATGAGGGTGCTCGAAGGAGATTTTATCTCCTGCAGTCGAGATTGATGTGGGCGCTCAGAGGAGATCTTATCTCCTACAGCTAAGGTTGGCCGATCGCTCGGAGGAGATCTTATCTCTTGTAGACGAGGTTGATGCGGATGCTCAGGGGAGATCTTATCTCCTACAGCTGATGTTGACCCAGATGCTCAAGGAAGATCTTATCTTCTACAGTCGAGATTAATACGGATGCTTGGAGGAGATCTTATCTCCTACAATCGAGGTTGGTATGGACGCTCGAGGGAGATCTTATCTCCTACAGCGAAGATTGGCCAGGCGCTCAGGGGAGATCTTATCTCCTGCAGCCGAGGTTGACTCAGATGCTCGGAGGAGATCTTATCTCCTACAGTCGAGATTGATGCAAACGCTCGAAGAGATCTTATCTCCTATAGCCGAGGTTGATGCGGGCACTCGGGGGAGATCTTATCTCCCATAGCTGAGGTTGGTCCGATCGCTTGGGGGAGATCTTATCTCCTACAGCCGAGGTTGATGCGGACGCTCGGGGAAGATCTTATCTCCTGCAGCTGAGATTAATACGGACGCTCGGAGGATATCTTATCTTCTACAGTCGAGGTTGGCCCGGTCACTTAGGGGAGATCTTATCTCCTGCAGCCGAGGTTGATGCGGACGCTCGGAGAGATCTTATCTTCTGCAGTCGAGGTTGGCCTGGATGCTCGAGGGAGATCTTATCTCCTGTAGCCGAGGTTTATACGGATGCTCGGGGGAGATCTTATCTTCTACAGTCGAGGTTGGTCCGATCGCTCGGGAGAGATCTTATCTCCTGCAGTCGAAGTTGATGCGGACGCTTGGGGGAGATCTTATCTCCTGTAGTCGAGGTTAACCCGGATGCTTGGAGGAGATCTTATCTCCTACAGCCGAGGTTGATGCGGATGCTCGGGGGAGATCTTATCTCCTGCAGTCATGGTTGGCCCGATCGCTCGGAGGAGATCTTATCTCCTACAGCCAAGGTTGATGCGGGCGCTCGGAGGTGCCTACAATCGAGGTTGGCCCGATCGCTCGGGGGAGATCTTATCTCCTGCAGTTGAGATTGATGCGGGCGCTCGGAGGAGATCTTATCTTCTGTAGACTTTGAAGCTCGATCTTCGATTTTGCTCACGTTAGGATGAGGTTCTCTTCCTATTTCTAACGGGCTGTGGGGGCACATAAGTGCCGTTGTCAAGGCCTCTCCCTCCATCTCATCTAAAATAAATGAGGTCTTTGACTTTGCTCGCATTAGAATGAGGTTCTCCTCCTATTTCTAACGGACTATGGGGACACGTAAGATTCACTGTCAGGGCCTCTCCCCCCATCTCATCTAAAATGAATGAGGCCTTCGACTTTGCTCGCGTTAGGACGAGGTTCTCCTCCTATTCCTAACGGACTATGGGGGCACGTAAGGACCATTGTCAAGGCCTCTCCCTCCATCTCGTCTAAAATGAACGAGGCCATCGACTTTCTCATGTTAGGACGAGGTTCTCCTCCTGTTCCTAACATGGCCACTATTGTTTGCTTCTTTTCTATCATCAGATAGTTTTTGCACCGAGAAACAATAATGTTGAAATGGAGGAGTCTTATTGAAGAAAAATTATCGACAGTGCATTCTTGGATTCTTCGAGTCTCAAGGTTGTAGGAGCGTCGTTCCTCCAAACTTTTCAAGCGATAAGTCCCGGACCTGGCAACCTCCTCTATTTTGTGCTCGTCTTCTCAATTTGGAGCAAGCTTCTCTAGGCTTTGATGCTGGAAGATGATAGCCCATCGAAGTACCAAGCCCCCAGAGATAGCATCGATGATGTCGGAAAGCGGTCGATCTCCTTATTACTCATTTCTCATTGGTGGTTCTAGCTACGGTAGCGTCGTTGGCTTGCTTCAAGCCAGCGTATGTGGAGCATTGAAGGGGGCATAGTTGAGAAAGCTTCTAGGGGGAGGACTTCTTCGCGTCCTTCGGTTTGGGCTCTCTTGATGACAAGCTTGAGAGAGAGTTCGACCTCGCTTGCGCTCAGGGAGGTCTATGAGCACTGCCGAACTTCATTCGGCCCTCCATTGATGGTAGATCTATTACACTTGTTCGCTCATCACTCTCCTATGATTTCTTCATCTTTCAACTTGAAGGCTTCTTCTGCGTGGGTATATCTCTCGGCCCGAGCTAGCAGGTTGGCAAAGTCCCTGGGATACTTCTTCTCCAAAGGAAACAGCAAATCATTCTTCTAAAGGCCACCCTTGAGAGCGACCATGGCGACTAACTGATCTAGGTCCCGGACCTTCAATGCCGTAGCGTTAAATCGGATGACATAAGTCCGGATGGATTTTTTCTACTTCTGCTTGATATTTATCAGGAAATCCAAATCTCGACACGGACGTCGGCTGCTGATGAAGTGAGCCACGAACTGATGGCTTATCTAGTCAAAAGAGAAAATCGTACTTGACTTCAATGCCAAGTACCAATTTCTCGCTGCTTCCTTTAAAGTAGATGGAAAGACTCGGCACAATATGGCGTCTAGTGCACCATGGAGTAGCATCATGGTCTGGAAGGCCTCTAGATAATCAACCGGATCAGAAGTTTCATCGTAGCTTTTGAATTGAGGAAGCTTGAAGTTTGGCGGGATGGGCTCTTGCATAATTCGAGAGGAGAAAGGAGGATCGGTGCGGACGTCATCAAAGTGAGCTGTGGCGATGTGGCCGAGCTCCTTGATCCACTGATCCATCTTTCGTAGTCAGTGATCGAGGGCGTTGTCTTGGTTGTAGATCTTGGGGGGCTTTGGACTACAAATAGGAAAGGTCTTCTTCAGAGGAGAACTATGATCCGAACACAGATCCTCTACTCTCTATTTTTTTTTTCCAGGGGCAATGGGTTCGTTAGCCCGAGTACTCTTCTTTGGGGCCGATTTTCGACATTCTGATGGTGGATTTCCTGGTGGAGTCACTACCGAGGGCTGCTGCATGGCCTGCACCATCTCGGTGAGACCCTGAATCCACTAGACGAGTAGGTTGAACTGCTCCACATTCACCACGACCATAGGCAAAACCTGAGTTGCTGAGGTTGGAGCGGGAGCATACGAATCTGGGTGGGATCGATCCATGGAGATCGCCGATCATCGGATCGAAGCTCTCCTGGGAGGCATTTTTTCTTGAAAAAAAACTCTAGAGAGGAAGAAGAGAGATTTCTAAAGAGGAGAGAGAGATCATCACTGAGTACTCCTTTAAGAATAGGAGAACCTTAAAAATAGAGGGGTCCTTCCTCCAGCGCCAATTCTGTTGGTGCAGAATCTGATCGATGCTGGATCAAGCTGGAGTGGAGGAGGACGAGATCACCGTCGGTGACCTACAAAATAAAATTCTATCCGAAGTCGATGGTGGTGGCTCCGATAGGACCTTCCGACGGTCAAGTCAGCTCTTCTGACCAACAGAAATAGAGTGCTTAGGAATGAGTTCCACAGAGTTTCGAAGAGGAAAAGAGAGCTTAGAGCTTAGAGAAAATATATATGAAGGATTCCTTTTTATAGATGGAGCTTGATTGATGGTGATGGCCATACCGTCTGATGGTGGGCCATTCGAGGCTGCATGGAGTTTGATACGGAGAGGATGGTATCGTCAGGCCAATAGTGATAGCCATACCGTTCGATAGTGGTGGGCCGCTCGAGGTCTGGCGAAGTCAGTCACAGAGAGGGGCATCGCTTATAGCATCGCCTGTGGCAGACTGATGGTAATCGTTCATCTAGATTTAATAGCCGTGGCTCTGAGAAAGCAGGCATTGATTGGCGGACTTCGGCATGTATCAATTTCAGAGAAGTTTGGCTCCTATAAGAGTTCGGTCGAAGGAAAAGCTCGGAAGAAGTTCGGCTTCTGTAGGAGTTTGATTGAAGAAAAAGCTCGAAAGGAGTTCGACTCCTGTGGGAGTCCGTTTGCAGGAGCGATCTGAAAGAAGTTCGATCGAAGGAGAAGTTCGGCAAAAGTTTGGCTTTCGTAGGCGTCCGACTGGAGGAGTGAGGAGAGAGTTCGACTCTCATGAAAGTCCGACTTAAGGAGTGTGGAGGAAGTTCGGCTCTCATGGGCATCCGACTGAAGGAGTGTGAAGAAAGTTTGGCTTTCATGGAAGTCCGACTAAAGGAGCGTGGAGGGAGTTCGGCTCTCATGGGCGTTCGACTGGAGGAGTGCGGAGGAAGTTCGGCTCTCGTGGGAGTCTGACTAGAACTCGACCGCTGGAAAGTTCGGCAGGAGCTCGACTGAAGGAGTTCGGCTAAGACTCATCCGCTAAAGCTCTTCCATGGCTATCGGTTGCGTTAGGCTGAGCATCAAACTGGACTTCGGTAGGAGCGAAATTTATCCCCAACATTAATCATCCAACTTAAGAAGCTAATTAGATTTTAGGTCCAGACATTCAAACAAACTATAAATGTTAACTTTGTACAAGATTAGACCTTTCAAATCCCACACATGATTGGGTAAAACCGTAGGCTAATCTAAAAATTAGGCCAGGCTCTAACAAATTAAAAAAAATAGCACAACCTTGTCCTAGATTTTTTATATATATGCATACATACATTCACACATTCACACACACACACACATATATATAGATATAGTTGTGGATGTGATTTGCTATTCGAGATGATTTTCTTCTCCTCAGGGCACTTACTAACCACTCGACAAAACCGCCTCGGACACCGAAAGAGGAGGAACTAAAGCGAACTAGCTCTGATTTGTCGGCCTCCTTCCGACCTTTGGCTTGGTCATCTGTCGATCTTATGGTCAGAACCTTACTAACTCTATGGTCGGATCTTATCGAGGATAGAAGTCAAAGTCCCACATTGATAAAGATATAGCATCCCAGAATCCTAAATGCAATCATCAACAAAAGGCCTCAGTTCAGTGCCGACCTCAAGCTGCTAGCCCATTTGTCTATACAGGCAAAATCTATAACCATCTAACAATTTTAATTTACAGGATAGTGGAAAGATTCTTTATCCTAATAAACTATCAAAACATGGCCTAATGGCTAGTTAAAAGATCAGGCCTAATAGCTTACTAATTCTGGCTAACTACCTACAGCACTATCTTAATATAAAGAGGTACCAAGGGGACCCTCACGTAAGGTCAATTTTGGTAGAAAAATCGCATCTCTTTCTTTCATCATTCTCCATCTTTTCTCTACTATTATCAAGCTCCTACTAATTTAATCATCGAAAGATCCCTCATCAGAAAATCCATAGCGAGTATGGACTTCCCTTAAACTTGAAGCTATATATATATATATTTATAGAGAGAGAGAGAGAGAGAAAGCTAAACTAGAATCAGTTCAATCGAATTTAGATCAGGTCAAAACTCTATAACAGAAATCCTACATCAATGATCTAAGCCATTGAATGTGATCTACTACTTCAAAACTGCTTACACATAAAAAATTATATGATTTGGAGATTCCTAGCCTATGCATCAAGTAGTCAAAAATTGGACAGCCTAAATATAATTGAATTAGATGTATTTTTTTATCATTTAATATATAGGCTAGAGGTTTTCAAATTATATGATTTTTGGTAAATAAGTAGTTTTAAGATAGTAGATCATATTCAATGGCTTGGATCATTGATGTAGGACTTCCATTATTTAGTTTTGATCTGATCAGATCTGAGCCTCAATCCAATTGATCTTATCCAAATCTGTTATATATATATATATATATATATATATATATAAAATTCACCTCACTTGTTTTATCATGAACCCATTTTATGTCTAATTATGGTTGACAATAAAATGTCCATGATTCTCCATAAGCTAAGCAATGTATTTTATGATGGGGCTTTTTCTTAAAATATCAAATTTTGCACATATTCTACCCTTGTGGCGCATGTCAAGAGCCCACACTTTTTCCATCTTGTACAATCTTTTATGAAGACTTCAAAGTGTGAGAATCCAATACCTCTACAGCTTTTCTATATGTATAAGATAATCAAACATAAAGAAATATTTTATTACCTAAAGAAAATCAAAATAATATATAGCTGCTGAGCAACATTGTTTAGACGTTTATTTTCTTCCGATGTAACCTTGCTGGATCATCATCGCTTTTAAATCTGATAACAGGAATACTTGTTTGGTAATCATCTTTTTATTCGGTCGTCATAACAATAGGTGCTAATTAAGCAACCTTCAAGATAGTTCCTTGACTTTTACTTCACTAAATGCTAGTTAACTTTTTCCCTAAATCTCTTAGGATATTAGTGGTTTCCCTTAACTAGGAGGCAAAAGTGTTTCAGGAGAAAGTCAGCATTAGCCGTTTCTACCCCGAAGATGTCGTGCGTGCCTATCCTTTTTTTTCTGGACAAAAACAACCTCAACTAAAGGTTATTCTAGAAATTATATCTGATCATAAATAGGAATAACTTACCGGATGACTATTCCAAAAATCATAACTTCTTTTTCCTCCAATTTTGCTTAGAAAATTTGTGCATAATGCCTTTGCAAATTTGCCTATTTACCTCATGAAAAATCATTGTTTTTCTATAAGACCCTCTATTTCTTTTTTACATCAATCTCCGTTGATTAAATTTTTGGTAGATAACATTAACAGATAATTATTTCAAAAAGATAAGAATGAAGTAATTTTTTCAACCCGATCAACTTAGTCCTTTCAAAGAAAATAATAATACCATTACACCCATGGATAATCCATCCACCGTGGTACTGGTAATCCAAAGATAGCTCAATATGCATCCTTTCTGAAGGATCCAAGAGTAATCGCTATCTAGACTTTTACAACTATGTTGAGAAGAGTTTTGGAGTCTTCCATCCACCGATGACAAACAGTCGATTGCTCCACTTCTCCACTCGTCGAGATCCATAATCTCAATAACCTATGGAATGTATGAAGCCATTATCCTCCAACAATCAAAGCAAGCCCTTGTGTCTCTAGCAAAAAAATGGCGCACATTCCCTTAAGCGATAGGTACCCATCTCCATCTATAAAATCCAAACTTTCTAGGACCTTCCAAATAAGAGAAGACTGACCTCGCGTGCCTTCTTCCAAAGATGACTTTTATACAAACTAAATCCATTTCTTCCACAAGCTTTGAGCGATTGTAGCTCTCCTAGAATACTCCTTTGTCCAAAGGGTGTCTATAGAACCTTTATTTTTTTCCTCTCTCCACTCCAAGGTATAATTCCACTTCACACTCGACCATCCTGCCAAACTCTGTTTGAGAACTCATACCTCTTCTACTTGCTTTCACGAGAGACTGAATTAGGCATCGGAGGGTCCACCACTAGGAAACTTTTTTGGCCGTTTGGTCTTTTGATCATTTATTTCTCATTTAACGATCGAAATCATTCCGTACTAAATTGACCATGATAACAATATCTGATTGAAGTGAAACTTTGATTGTGTGCTACAAACGTTACTGAGATCATCATTACAGATTTTTGGATCTATTGATAGTCTCCATCTATCAGATCATCGTACCATCGTTCGTGATCATCGAAATTAAATTTTACTAATCAATGAAACTAGGGCTACCAAATTGATGCGGTCTTTTATAACGACACTCTAATGATAATTAGAAAAAATATAGCAGTAGTTACACATAACTGCTGCCATAGGTCAGACCTATGATAGTGGTTATAAATAACTTCTACCATAGATCGAAATCTATAGCAGTGGTTATACCTAACCACTATCATAGATCTGACCTTTGGCAGTGATCAAGCTTAATAATTGCTATAGATCTAACTTATGGCAGTGGTTGATTAATCGCTGCCATATGTGAAATCTATTATGGTAGTTATGTGTAATCGCTGCTACCGATAACCTATGATAGCGATTAGATATAACCACTATCATTTATTTGATCTATGATAGCAGTTTTATATAACCGCTGTAATATCAAGCACTATCGTAGCCCCATTCTATACTAGTGCAAGGACATTCCTATCTTTGGTGGTTTTATAGGATCCAGCTTGGGGGATTAATGTAGACTAGATATCAACGCACCCTCTAAAGATCTTGTACTATAAGAAAAAAGACTACTAGTAATGACTAATTGCTATCGCTAATAGCACTTTCGTCATCGCTACCACTATTAGTGATGGAATGTCATCTCTAATAATCTATCAAAAAAATCTTATCGCTAATTATCATTATTAGCAATGCTGATGCCAATGTATTTAATAATGATAATTAGCAACGGTATTAGCAATAAAAATTCATAGCTAATAATTTTTATTTTTTTAATTAAAATATTAAAAAATTATTAGCGATGGTAGTTACCATTGCTACCACTGTCGCTAATAGTTTTTATATATTTTTAATTAAAATTTTAAAAAATTATTAGCAATGGCATTTGCTGTCACTAATACCATTGCTAGTAGTTTTTATTTTTAAAAAAAAATTATAATTAAATATTTTAAAACTTATTTTAATCATAATAATAAGCAATAATATTTTTTAAAATCTATTATAAATAAAATAATAATTATTTGATATAATTATAAATATAAAATTAATTATATTATATTAAAAATATAAATTACATAATTTTATAAATTTATACTACTTCATAATTATGAAAATTATATATATAGCAAAAAAAAATCACATAAGATCCTCCTAGCCATCCTCCTCCTCCTTCTGTATATCCTCTCTAGTAGTTGATGGATGAGAGCCGGATGTCCCAATATTCTATAATAAAAAATAAAATATTATTAATAAATTTTAATATGAAAGCATATATATCGATACGGAGATGTATATTTTGATATACTACTTCAATTCTCGAATAAATTATTTCTATACATTTCGTTCAATAATATGGAGCTATAGACAATTCCAGCCCATCGTTTGGATGGTTAGATTAAATTTTTAACCCATAGATCTTCTTTGTGTACTCAAGTCTAAATATGTAAAATTTTTAAATTTAAAAATTTAAAATGAGTAAAAAAAATTATTAATAAACTTACCTGCTATGATGGCTATGGTAATGAGCCTAGCTGATCATGCAGATGTGGATTCTAGAGAATCTGAATGATCGTATCGTGGATGGCATCTCGAAAGTTCTAAGGTCATTTGCTCCAAAGTCTTTGTACAACTTCCTCCACATGTGCGTCAGCCCACGTTTGGATCATTGAGTCTTAAGAGGAGGATGTCGACGAAGAGTATCGAGCTATTGGAGGGTCGAACCTATGGCCAAATCCTATGACCCAGCTCCTACTCACCCTTTTGATGGCCTTGAGCCATCCCTCGACGTGAAAGAGGGGCAGAGAGGATAGGTTCACCATGCCACGATACGAGATACTCTATATAATTCACCTATATATTTTAGAAATTCATTATTCCATATTTATATAAAAATTTAATAAATAATATTTAAGTTGTTATCATGATCTATCGAGATCGAGTATCTAAGTGATAAATAATGAAGATATGGTACTTACAAGCAGTTCTGAATATAGATGAGCTCTCTATCCTTTGGTCAAATCAGAGGTACCACAAACTGGATGGATCCTCTAGAATGCCGCTAACTTTGAGAGCCGAGCGCTGCTCCGTGTGACTGTAGGATCATTGGTAATCCCACAGCATCCGAACCTGAGAGTATTAAGACATCATGAAGAATGTTATATTAGATAATAAAAGATAAAATAACATAAAAGAGAATATCAAAAGTATTAGAGTTTATCGAGTGGTATATATGCCGTAGAACCATGCGAGCTAGGGGCATGAGAGCTCTCTCCTCGACTGTGATGGCTCTGACCTCAAAAAGACATGATCTATAATCTCTAAAAATAAAAATAAAAATATTTATGAATTAATTATATAATTATGGATGGTAATGTAAGATCTAAAATGATGCAAGACAAGTATTTAGATGTTTGCTATCCTTCGGATCTTTGGTACCCTTTGGACAAGTGGCAATGCAAGACAAGTATTTAAAACAAGTCAAAGGTCCAAAAATTCATTACAAGTGAGGAGCACTACTCATTGCCCTCTTTAGATGTTTGGTATCCTTTAGATTTTTCTTCTGATTCTTTCACTTCTTTTGCTTCGTTATCTTCTTCCTCTTCTTCCCCTTCTTGGATAGGATTATTCTTTAAAACAAACTTAGAATTATCTACCTCCTCATGTTGGCCATCACGTAGAAGAAAACTTAGAGCATCCAAATCTGTATCTATGAAAGACTGATGAATTTCAAATGTTTCATCCTTCTGAAAGCATTCTGGTAAATGAGGCTCTTCTTCTTTTTTAAGCATATAATGAAAGGCCCGAGACTCATATATGCATACAACCCACTGATGCGTGTCATGGCACATCAAAATTAATCCTACTCACTACTATGTAGATAGGATGAGTCGAGATTATATCCGCAGGAATCTTAGTTGATTATTTTGAAAATATAAAAAATAAATAGATTACAAAAAATTAAAAAAAAATAAGAAAATTATAATAAAAATATTTTTCATTGATTAGAAAAATATATTAAAAAAATAAAAATATGATACAAGATAACTAAATCAAGTTGATCTTCTAGCTGTATCTAATGATAGATATGCTTTCTTGAATTCTTTCATCTTTCTTCGTACAGACAGTGGCAGAATGGTTGGAAAGCTTGGTCTAGAAACTCCAAGAAAGAAAGATAGATGAAAGTATGAAAATATGAAAAAGAAGGATAACAACATAGCATTAGGACTTCTCCTAGATTTGATGGAAGGCATGCTAGGGTTAGTACCTTTTCTAGACTTTTGAAGAAGAGAGAAAGAGAGGGAGATAACAGCTTAGAGAGAACTTAGACATTGGCTTGTTTCAGAGATAAATTGAAGGAGGATGATCCCCAAAAAGGGATGTATGAGGCCTACATCCTCCTTGAAGGGGGTGGTGGCATGGGCTTATATAGAGCAGAGGGAGAGGAGGCGCCATGAATACGTACCATTGGATCTAGGGTTTGATTTCTTAGCCTTTGGATCATATTCCTTATTTGCTCTATTGTTTTTCTTCCTATTTTGCATCCATGAGTTGGCACCTTGAATTAATCTCCTTTGGATCTTCATTAGTTGCTTCTCATCCATTGATCTTTTAGTCATGTTCACACTTGGTTGAAGGGCCCTAATTATTCATGAATGGCACCTCATCTATGGACCCTCGGATGGAGTTTTTTGCTTCTTAGCCATTGGATCTCCTGCTCAATTAGTTGCCCCTTAGAATTAGTCTTGGTTCACTCAATTTGAAGCCTAATTGGATTGAATTGAACCCAATCTCTTGATTACCTACAAAATAGGATAAGAACATCAAATTCTAATTAATTAATATCAATCAGTGCAATATTCAAGGTTCTTATTGTTATAAATTAAGTGTTCATATATCACACCCCCTAGCTTATGTTTTGCATGTCCTTGAGTAAAATAAATAGATCCATAATGTGTACTAACTCATCCTTGAATTGAAAGTTATCCTAGGCATTCCTAAAGGCAGTTGATATATGGCTAGATCATTAAAGAGGTACTTCATTAGATTATCGATTCAACCTAGTTAGTGGTTGAATGTTAGTCATAGAAATTATTGGAGATCTTCTTTTTTCAACTCTCCACTCTATTCTTTAAATCCTCTAACTCAATAGGACTAGGTTTATTGTCTTTTTATAATTTAGTCTCCTTGTGTTCTTCTTCTTGTTTTTTTTTTCTTAAAGAGTCTAATAGTGCAATGCCTTAATTTCGTAAACTCTCTAATTGACCCTTGTAGCAAGCTTTTAGCCAATGAGTTGCAAACCAGTTAGCTTTAGAATATTAGGTGTAGAACACCTCTCAAGCTAATTACTGGCTCGAGTCAAAAAAAAAAGCTATGAGGTGAGACTAACTATAATAATAGATCTCTTTACATCCCCATTTTTTGACACGAACCACAACATTTACTTAGATGAAAGGGCACGGTTACTCAGTGAGACAATGCCAAAAATACATCTTATTTCTCTTATTAAATTTAGATTCTAAGGAAGACATTTTGCATTCATCAACTTTTCCACCTATACCCTTATAAAGTAGATTCTTCATCGAGATAGATAAGAAGAGGATTCTAGAATTACTCCAAAATTCATTATAGCCTAAACCCTACCATTTAATGGATATCCTTATTAATTTTCTCCTTGATATCTCTAAAATTATCTAGATCGTTAATCACTCATTAATTAGGATGCTTGATTAACTCCAAATCGAGATAATTCAAATACACAAAACTAATTATTCCTGACTATACTCAAGAACTTAATTAAATTAGTTATTCTCACCTCCCAACTTAATTTTCATTATCTCCAATGGAAGAAGATAGAATCATAACAAAATCAAAATAAAATATAACAAGAAAGGATACCACCTGAGTTCGATGTGTGCATTCATTATTGGGTGAGAGGTCCTTCATTGCTAGGCATGGTGTGTTCTTGACTTTAGCTAGCATGGATGTGATGCTCCTCCCAAGTTGGCTAATTATCTTTCTCGGGGATCCCTACGAAATAAAATTAAACTAAAAAAATTGCATAAGCTACGTTGCCTCCCAATAAGCACTAAACTTAAAGTCTTTAGCCAGACTTTTATTAAGACTACTCCTAAGAAATTGGATTACCTTCTAACAAACGCTAAGTTTAATGTCTTCAATCGAATGTAGCATGGATATAATTTATCGGATTGTTCTGATTGTTTTGATATGCAATCAAGGGGTCTAGATCAAAACAATCCTTTTCTGATTGACTTTTTTTTTAAAGAATGAGAAGAGGGACGAGGAAAGAGAATTCTAAAGATAAGAGCCTAGACAATCCTAGATCTAATAGATAGATACGAAGAATTGTTAATATTTAGTGTTAATTATAATTAAGTAAAATACGAATGGACTCTCTATTCTAAGATTAACCTAGATCTAGACAACTCCTAACATTCCAAGGTCACCTTCGAGCACTCCAAGTTGGAGCTTGACCAACCAACTGGCTAGATAAATGTAAGATCAGTGAAAGTTTCTCCTATTGCTTTTCTTAGATACTAATTAAATTGGCTAGATCAGCGAACAAAATCAATTATAAATCATCTTTCTTCGGATCCAATCATCTCACAAACCACTTGCCTAAGCACCAGCTAGCTGATCAAGTCTAATACGATCCAACTCTCAGGATCACTTATCCTATTGAGCTCGAGTTTCTTAGGGACTGATGTCTAATTAATTTTAATTAAGAGGCTTAGGTTAATGTGAATGTAGGATGATAGTTTGTGGGTCAAGAAAGGATGATGAAATCTCCATCTTATGTTATTTATGGGTTATGTTCTTAAAATATTTTATGAAAATATATAATGCAAAATGAGAGGATGCCCAATATAAGTAAGAATCTTTTAAGATTTAATTAGTTTCTCTATTTTAGTTAAGTGTTATGTGGTATTTTGTTTTCTTTTATATTATGTTATATTTAAGCAAGAAGAAATAAGAGGTATATTTTAATTAAGTTAACTAGATTTGAGAAGATTTAGAGCTAAATAAAAAAAAATATGATAGTCCAATCCTCGATATTGATGCTGTCATATGGCCGCTACTGCACAACCTCCACCCCCTGGTCATGCACTACAGCATACCAGTGGCGATGAATGCGATGTCGATACTTCTTAAAATATGAGCATAAATGATCATCTACAGCTCACCACATGCGATCATGCTCAAAATCAATAATCTTAAATATAGCCTACCAATAATAAATATTATAAAAATAAAGTATTAATTAAATATTTAAATAAATATTATTGTATCTGTAAGTGACTATAGAAGATCTTCCTCTGAGGCCGTATAACCTAACGCCAATCGAAGAGCACCATTGGGGCATAGCTGTAGCAAATGATATCTAGCTCAGTCTGTTATGGCTCGCACCATCTCCTAATAGGCTTGATGTAGCCTGACGGAATCTCGATGCGGAGATGCTATCCCTCATGCTCACGTCTCCAATGCTCAAGAGCTAGGTTCTTCGACAGACCTCACCCTCGCCTCACCACCGATAGAGAATAGTCTAAAAAAATAATGAATAAAATATTAGTATGATAGCTATCTATAAATCTTATAGCTAGGTAGATTAAAATCAAATTTTATCATGTAAAGAATATGAAAATACCAGTTGGGGCTGGCTCACTCGAACCTACCTCTATAAGGCCCTCTAGCAACTCTAATGGTGTAGCAGTAGAAATAAGGAAAAGCTCAGGAGTAGGCTGAAAACTCGAACATCATCATCTCACTCTCGGTGCCATACCTGCAATGCTTAAACTATGCATATAATTAACTTGACATATAAATGAATATAATAATGAATAATAATAGCAAAAAATATAAATGCTAATGAATAGAATTATATTGCATACCATTATTGCAATAGAAGATTCAACAAAGAATACAGATCTACCTATCAATATCCGTATCCTCCTCTATTTCTAGATCCTCCTCCGAATCATAATAATCAATTAATGTATTGTCTTCTATCTCATCATCATTTATGAACCGATCCTCATCCTCCAAATCATCAATATTAAAAACAAAATCAGCTTCAACTTCATTTGAGGGCAGATCAGCCCTATTCAAAGGAGCTAGCATAAGTTCATCATCAACAAGGTGCTCGATCAATGTTGATTCTTCCTTTTGAGAAGCTTTTTTTTCATGTAGATTTGAATTATCGTCCATCTCTAGTTGGGTTGGTATGTCATATACGTCTCTAGGTATTATTCTTTATACGACATGCTAATCATCTCGATATTTTGGTCCTTTAAATATATTACTTATTTCGCTTGAGTTGCTAATATATATGGCTTATTCTAGTACCATATTCCTGCAAAATTTATACTAATAAAGTATGAATCGATATGAATACTAATCTTCTTATTACTACTATCCCATCATTCACACTGAAATAAGAATATCGAATTTTTGGACCCATACTTCAATTTTGTGATATCTATCAATACACCAAGATATTCAATCTCCTCTTCTCCTTCATATCCTATCGTAGTAATCCTACTATTCTAGTTTGTCTTTGCATCTCAAGCTCTCTTGTATGAAATCTCATTCCTCCAACGATACAAGATGTGTAGTAGTTAATCCTTCGATCGGGATCACATGCTAAATTGTACAACTCATCGATTGCACCCTCTTTTTATTGAAATATTTAGATTTCATCTACAATATAGCATAAAAAATTATGTTGATACAAGTAATTAATTTTATAATTATAGAAATTAAATGTAATACTAGTAAAACTTACATAGTTTCCAAATCATTTTACAAATTCCGTCCTATGTCGATCATCAACATTTGTATTATTCTCTCTAAATAGTATATTCTTATGCTCACTGCAATAAGTCATGATTTTTAATTTTATATCAATATAAAAAAATTAATTAAAATATTAAAATTATGCTATGATAATACTTACTCAATTAAATCTTTAATTTTTTCATAATTATTTAGAATATAGAAGTGTGCCTTGGATAGCTCATTCACGTCCATAAACTCATATCTTCTTGCACCCATGGGTTGAGCCGTTTGTTTGAATATCGATAATGTCGGTTCATCATCATCCCATTCACGGTTAGCATTACGATCTGTACGATTGAATCTTATTTTAATATCATCAAGATACATTAAGCAAAATATGAGACACTTCATAACTATGTATGCTTCCACTATGGATCCTTCAGGTCATGCCTTATTGTGCACATACTTTTTTAAGATACATAAGAATCTACAAATAAAAAATAATTTAAAGAGTTATAATACATTTACATCTTACAACTAATATGTCAAAGAGATTACTATTTCTTTATCTTTTAATAGGATACATCCATCGATAATGTACCGGACTAGCTAGAAGAGCTTTCTTTGGAAGATGAACGGCCAGGTGTACCATAACATCAAAAAATGATGGTAAAAATTTTTTTTTCTAACTTACAAAGAATGAGCATAATATCCTTCTTAAACTTTTCAATTAAGTTAATCTTTAACTTTTGGCAACACAGTTCTCGAAAAACTACTTCCAACTCAATCAATGTAGCTTGAACATCACCACTCAAATAGCCATGCATCACCACAAAAAGCAAGCACTGCATCATTATATGGAAGTCATGACTTTTCATGCCAGAGATATTGCCGTCATTATTGCCAATACATCATGATACATTTGAAGCATAAGCATCAAGAAACTTCACGATTTTGAACTATCCACAGAAACTCTTCTTTCTCTCACCAAACAGTGAATAACATGTAGGTGGCATAAAAAATTTATCACCTCGATGAATTAAATACAATTTTGGCCAGATTCCTATTTCTTGCAAATCAAGACGAGCTTTTGAATTATCTTTTATTTTTCCTATGATGTTTAATACTATATCGATGATATTATCATAAATATTCTTCTTAAAGTATATTACATCTAGGTTATGACAAAGTAATAGCTGCTTCCAGTATGGTAGTTCGAAAAATTAATTTTGCTTCATCCAATTCAGCTTAGCTTCATTATACTTCCGCTTGCAAGTACCTGATATTTTTTCAAGTTTCACATTTCCAACGACTTCAAGTTGTTCTAATACTTCTGCTTCGCTTAACTCCTTAAGTGGCGAACATCGGTCAGACTTACTATCAAAATATTGGTTATAATGGATCCTCCAAGAGTGATTAGTAGGTAGAAATCGTCGATGATCCATGAAGCAGATTTTTATTCCATGCTTTAAATGTAAGGACGTATCCTTGTTGCATATTGGACATGCTAGATATTCTTTGGTACTCCACCTAGATAAGTTTTCGTATGCAGAAAAATTATTTATCATCTATAAAATCGATGCATACAACTTAAAATTTTTTTGACTGACAGAATCATATGTCCATACTCCATTTTTCATAACTCCTTTAGATCATCAATTAAGGATCGTAGATATATATCAATTTCATTACTTGGTGCTTTCGGACCCAAAATCAATAGTGGCATAAAAATAAATGGCTCTTTCATATATTTTCAAGGTAACACATTATATACAACTAGCATCACAGGCCATATGCTATAGGAAGTACTCAAATTATCAAAAAGATTAAATCCATCTATTGCTAGACCAAGCCGGATATTGCACGGGTCACTCGCAAATAGCGAATACTTTGCATCGAAGTCTTTCCATACTATAGAGTCAGTCGGATGGCTAAGTATGTTCTCCTCCGAAACCCACTATTCATGATGCCATCTCATTTCTTTAGCTATCTTTATGGATATATACAACCTTTGAAGTCTAGGAATCAATGAAAAATATCTTAAAACCTTATGAGATATCTTCTTTCCTTTTCTATTATCGATTTTGTACTTAGGCTCACCACATTGAGGATATTCACTTGCTTGTTTGTTCTCCTTGTAAAATAATATACAATCATTTTTACAGGCATGTATAGGAATATAGTCAAGTTCCAATTTTCTTATATACATTTTGGCTTTAGTATATGATTTTGAAAGTGTTGATCCATCGAGAAAAGTTGCTTTAATCAATGCCAAATTTTGATCAAATGATTCCTGACTACATTAGTTCACAGTTTTAATATGAAGTAATTTGATAGAAAAACTCTATCTTAGAGAACTCCATACAATTTGGGTAGAGTGGCTCTCATGCATCCCGAACAAGCTTTGCAAACTATTCAGAAGTCCTTTCTACCTCATTAATATTGTATTCATGATCAGAACCGCCTTGAGATGCACTAGTACTTATGGGTACATTTGAGATAACATCTTGATGTAAATCATCCAATAGTGAACCTATACCACCATATTCGACAGGTTCAGCAGCATCAATATCATCAATAATATCATCATCGTAGTACAAAACTTCATTCGGATCATCCTTTCCATGCCATATCCAGCGAGTATACTTCTTATCTATACCAAAATATAGCAGATGCTCCTCAACAAGTGATATATGATGATATACCATATTGACACATCTTTTGCATGAACACTTTATCCGACTGGCACTATCAGTCTTACATCATGCAAATTTAATAAAATCTCGAACACCTTTTTGATATTTAGGCAAAAAAATATTCTTGGCATTCATCCAACTTTTCTCAATATCTATCTGATAATAAAGAATAATGATTCATGAATTCTAATTCCACCAACTCCTTTCTAATAGGTGTGGTCCTATCCCTTTAAAAAATACATCATTTTTATTATTGCCACAGCTTTGTTCCTTGTTCCATATCCAAAAAAATTCGACACCATCTTCCTACAGTTCTCCAAGTATACGATATAGATAGATCATATTTTAACCACATCTAGTATGTATCCGGAGAACAAATGAGGTAACTATGATAAAATCTTTCATAATAGAACAAAAAACATCATGACAATAATAAAATATTGATGCATTTATGACTGCCTAAATCAAGGCATCCAAGAGCCATTCATAGAGTCCATTTTGGAGACCCTGGGACCGACTCTTGAATAGGAGTTTAAGGTTAGATCAATGCATGAATTAAATCATTACCAAATCGAATCCCAGATCGGATCCTGGATTGAATATTGATCCAAAACTCAATCTGAATTCCAACCGAGATTCGACCTAGATCATGACCCGAATCTCAAACCGAATCCTGAACATGATCTCAGACAAGATCTCGGACTGAATCTTGGACTGAATCTGATCTGGATCTTGATTGAGATTCAACCCAAATCTCAACCCGAATCTCAGACCAGATCCTAACTGAATCCCAGATCGAATTTCAGATCAAATTTTGGATAGGATCCCAAATCAAATCTTGGATCGAATCCCGGACCAGATTCTGGACAAGATCCAAACTCAGATCCTTGATCGAAATCTGATCTGGATCCCAGACTGGATACTTATATATATTATAAATTAAAATCTTTGATTAATGTAAATTAAAATATTAAATCATAATCATAATGAAATACATGGGCTAAATAAATAAAAAAAAATAAACTATAACAAGTAAAAACATAAAAATATAATTATTTGCTTAACTATTTTAATTATAAAAACTAATTATTATTATTAATAAAATCAATTATTATTACTATTATTAGTACCACTATTACTATTATTATTATTATTATTCTAGCTACTACTATTACTATTATTATTTTTTTAATAATTATTATTACTATTTTTACTATTATTTTTATTATTATTCTTACTACTACTATTACTATTACTATTATTACTATTAATATTATTATTACTATTATTATTATTTTAATTATTATTACTAGTTTTACTCTTATTATTATTATTATTATTATTATTACTATACTATTACTATTATAATTATTACTATTTTTACTATTATTAATATAATTATTATGATTATTATTATATTTATTTTTATTATTTATTAAAATTTAAAATATTTTTTTCGAACACCATCGCGAACCTCATCCCTTTGTGGTGCCTCTCCACCGCCAACCATCGGTGCCTGTGGCCCCTCATCCTCTACGATGCCCCTCCACCGCCCACCACTGGTGCCTGCAGCCCCCCATCCTTTGCGATGCCCCTCCGTCGCCTACCACTGGTGCCTGCGGGCCTCCATCCTCTGCGACACCCCTCCACCACCCACCATCGGTGCCTGCGGCCCCCCAATCCATCCCGACATCACTCTGCTGCCCACCATTGGTGCCCACGGCCCCCCAACCCATCCCGTCACCATTGTTCCACAGCCCCGCACCCCACACGGCCCCCCACACCCTACAGCCAGCACCCACCCTCTGTGCTCCGCTGTTCGCCACTGGCCACTGCACGGAACAACCCACGGCACCCAACCTATGGTTCCGTCACCACCGCCCAGCGGCCCCCCCACGCGCCCTCCACTACTTGCAGCCGCCACCCATCCCTCACGCCCCGCCACTCTACACCAACCACTATTCGGAAACACCCACAGCCCTCCGGACGATTGAAAGAGAACCAAAAAAATTACCATCAATGGCGATAGTGGCAGCGACAACAGTGGTGGCAATGATGGCGACAACAATGGTGGCCTCGATGGCGGCAATGGGAGACCAGGTCGCCGATCGATGGAAGCCAAGGAAGAGGGGGAGAGAGAAGATGAGGGAGGGGGCGAGAGTGGATTTCGGCTGGGATAGAGAAGACGAGGGGGTTTCGTGTGAACATAGTGAAAGGAGATATTTAAAGATTTTTTAGTGATGAATTTTAGTGATGCAAATTCATCGCTAAAAGTATAATTAGGGATGAAAAATTATTTTTCATCACTCATAATTCCCACCAATTTTTTTTTTTTAAAAAAAAATTCTCCATAAAATATTAAAATATTTGATAAAATTATTTATGATTTAAAGTAAATTTCATTATAAATAATGATTATTAGCAATGATAATTACCATCATAAATAATTTTTTATAAATAAATAATATAAAAAATAAAAAAATGAGAATATTTATGATAGAAATATTACATCATAAATAACTATTATTTATAATGAAACATAAAATTTGATCATAAATAATAATTATTTAATGGCTTAAAATTTCCATCATAAATAATTTTTCATATATAAATAATTTAAAAAATTTAAAAAAAATAAGAATATTTGTGATGAAAATTATTCCATCATAAATAAGTATTATTTATGATGGAAAATGTGTTCCATCATAAATAAATATTATTGGTGATGGAAATTCATATTCCATCATAAATAATTATCCGTACATATAAAAATATAAATAATTAAAAAGATCAAATTTTTTATGATGAATTTTTTTATAAAAAAAGGCAAAAATATAATGTGCATAGCCGATGACAATGTTGGATGGTGCAAGCGCTTCCACTATTAGCTAGCCCACGGGCAAATTAAATTTTTTTCAAAAATTAGTATTCTCTGAATATTATATAATTTTAAAATTTAAAGTCCATCTTTATCATTCATTATTTAAGTAATTATCGTACGAGTATCATCATAAAAGATCGTCTCGATCTACTAGCTCTAGCTTTGTAGATCGATAAAATTTGATTTCAACGATCACGAATGACCACATGATGATCTGATAGATAGAAATCATCGATGGATCTAAAAACTTACAACAACGATCTCTATAATATTTGTAGTATACTATCAAAAATTTACTTCAATCGAACATCACTATTATGGTCAATTTAGTATAGGATGATTTTGATCATTAAATAAAAAAATAATCAAATGGCCAAATGGCATCCGATTTAGATGATCTTTTAGATAAATAATCTTTGCTACTACTTGGATCATTTGTATGGTGAAGATCATAAAATTCAAACCACACATATATAAACGATCCAAAACTACATGTTTCTTGATACTTATTCTTAAGATCTTTAAGCAATTATACTTATATTTTTGTAAGATTTGCTTAACATAAATTGTTCATATACATATAGTTTAAATTTTACAATCACCACTGTATAAATGATGAAAGTAGTACCAAAGATCATTTGTCTAAATAATCACCTTAATCGAATGCTATTTGGCCTTTTGATCACTCATTTTTTATTTAACGATCCAAATTATTTCATACTAAATTGATCATGATAATGATATTTGATTGAAGTAAAATTTTGATAGTATGATATAAATATCATAAAGATCATCATTGTAAAATTTTGGAGTCATCGATGATTTTTATCTATCAGATCATCATGCAATTATTCATGACCGTTGAAATCAAATTTTATCGATCTACATAGCTAGAGTTACTAGATCTAGATGATATTTTATGATGATACTTGCATGATAATTACTTAAATAATAAATGATGAAGATGAATTTTAAATTTTAAAATTATATAATATTTAGAGAAAAATAAAAAAATTTTTAAAAAAATATTAATTTTTAAAAAATAAAAAAAATTATTAATTTGCTTACAGCCTAGCTAATATTGGATGTGCTCGCACCCCTCAATCCTATCGCAGCGATCATGCATGGCACATCTTTACCTTTTTTATTTTCAAAATAGTCCATTTTTTTTATTTTTTAAAATTTAAAATTTTTATCAAATTATTTATGATCGAGATATTTCATTATAAATAATTAATTATTTATGATGCAAATCCTATTTTCATCATAAATAATTAATTATTTATGATGTAATATTTTCTTCATAAATATTCTAATATTTTTTAGTTTTTTAAGAAATTTATTTTATTTAGATTATTTATAATAAAAATATTATATCATAAATAATTAATTATTTATGATGAAAATAGGATTTGCATTGCATATAATTAATTATTTATGATGGAATATCTCCATCATAAATAATCTAGTATTTTTAATTTTAAATAATTTATTTTTATAGATTATTTATGATGGAGATATTCCATCATAAATAATTAATTATTTATGATGTAAATTCTATTTTCATCATAAATAATTGATTATTTATGATGTAATATTTTCATCATAAATAATTTAATATTTTTTAATTTTTTAGATAATTTATTTTATTCAGATAATTTATGATGAAAATATTATGTCATAAATAATTGATTATTTATGATAAAAAAATTACATCATAAATAATAAATTATTTATGATGGTATATCTCCATTATAAATAATTTAATATTTTTTAATTTTTTAAGTAATTTATTTTTATAAATTATTTATGATAAAAATATTCTATCATAAATAATTATTATTTATGATGTAAATCTTATTTTCGTTGCAAATAATTGATTTGGACTCTTTGGTTCTCATCTAGATATCTCATGCACAAACACTTTGTACATTGAGAATAATGGGTGGCATCTAGGGCTAGACGTAAGGGATCAAGTGTAGTCCATTTGGACTCTTTGGTTCTCATCTAATTTAGTTCTTAATCAAATCTCATTTGATTAAATCCAAATATAAGTTGACCTAATCTACTTAGGCTCTTAATCTCTTGATCAAATCAAAAATTAATTGAGTCCGAGATATGATTAAATTAGAATTTTATCTTTCTTAGCAATTAGGTCATCCAATCACTATAAGAATACTAACTATTAGCGATAGCTAAACATCATTGCTAATAGTAGTCCTACTATCGTTGCTAATGACATTACCAATACTAATACCATCACAAAATCTAATTTAAAAAATTTTTATCACTAATTATCATTATTAGTGATGGTAAATTTTGCTGTCGCTAATCATTATTAGCAATGGATTTTGCGATGAAAAAATTTTATCTCATAATTTTTTAGTGCTTAAATTACTTTTCTTAAAAAATAGTAACAACGATAATGTCATGGCTAATGCCATCGATAATAATTATTAGTGATCAAAATATTATCGCTAATATGGTCGCTGAATTTTTATATTTTAAATTAAATAAAAAAATTATTTAAAAAATTATTAATGATGGGGTCTTTGTCTCTAAAGTCGTCGCTAATAGTTATTAGAGATGGCTCATTTCATCTCTAATACCATCGCTAATAGTTAATTTATTTTTTTAAATTAATAATAACAATTTTTAAAATTTATTATAATTAAAATTTAAAAATAATTTAATAATTAAAAATAAAAAAAACTAATTATATTTTATTAAAAATATAAATTATATAATTTTTTTATAATTAGTATCAAAAAAATATAATACATCAAAAAAATATGATACATCAAAGAAAAATCAGGTCCAATCCTCGTCGTCGCTCGCCTCCTCCTGCTCCTCTCTAGCACCTGGTGAATGAGAGCCGAATGTCCCAGCATCATGTAATGAGAAAATTAAAATTTTATTAGTAAGTTTCAATATGGAGGTGTATCTTTCGATATGGAGATGTATCTTTCGATACACTCTTTTGATTCTCGAACAAATTATTTCTACATATTTTATTCGATGATATGGAGCTATAGACACCTTTAGCCCATGATTGAATAGTTAGATTGATTTTTTTCCGCTAGATCTTCTTTCCAAACTCAAACCTAAATATACGAAACCTCTAAAAATTAAAATTTAAAATAATTTAATAATATAATTATCTGATGTGATGGCTGAAATAATGAGTCCAGCTGGTCGCGCAGCTGTGGGTCTTGGAGAAGCTCTATGATCATGTCGTGAATGGCATCCAGGAGGCTTTGAGGTCGCTAGCTCAGAAGCCTCTGCATGACCTCCTCCATATGCGCATCGCTCCAGGTCTACGACGTTAAGGCTTGTGAGGATGTCGAAGGATATCGAGGTGGTTAAGGATTGAAGCTGTGACCAAATGCTATGACCCGCTCCTACTTACCCCCTCGGTGGTGCTGAGCCATCCCTCAAGATCAAGGGGGGCTGAGAAGATGGATCATCACCATACCTCTCAGCAATGTACGTCGCATAACATGTTTGCATAGTTAAGAAATATATTAGTTGTAATATAAAAATTAGATCCAATAACAACTTAATTAGTAAATAAAGTTTGAAATTCTTACCGTGATCCATCATGATGTAGAATCTAAGTAGTCATCGATCCTCCTAGACTGGTGTGTGGCCTGCCACAACTACTATTGATTTGATGGATGAGCTAGCTACCATACCTGTAATAAATAAATAATAAAATTAAATTAATTAAAACATGCATATAAGAGTTTTTACAACTCTACTAAAGAGCTTTGATATTGATTTCTTGCCAGTCTGTCGGTCATAATATATGTGCTGATCGAGCTGTCCATATGTCTAATCGAATTCTACTGGATGGCTTGATTCTGTCGAGCCCTCTACCACCTATCGGAGTATTCCTCACTACTCCACTGGTCGTAGAGGGCCTGCCATATGTCCGCCCACATCTGGTGATTCATGAAGGATCTCCAGTCTGATGGTGACTGAGAGTCGGAGTGCTGGATGGCGGATTATCCGAGGCTATAGAAGCCATCTCGGAGCCTCTGTGTAGCCACCTCCTCAAAGATCTGACGGCCAGTCTCCTCATCCTGAAAAGTCTCGAATCGATAATTGTCCTGCAAGATGGAAGTAAGCATGTATTTATATATAATTAAAATACCAACATATCAAAAATTTATAAATTAAACTAGTTTTGACTTACCAAAAACATCCCTTAGGCTACATCACATGCTCCAGATGGCTAATTGGAAAACTCATTCACTAACCCCAGCATCAAGTATCGAATGATGCCGGTAACCTCATGAGATACTCCAGTACTCTAAACGTGCTGCAAAATTAATTTTGAACAATAAATATTAACTCTAGAATAACTAAATTAGAAATATATTAATTAAAGTTGTAGTACTTAGGAGTGGCTCTAAATATGGATGAGTTGTCTATCCTCTGATCGAGTCGAAGGTGACATGAGCTAGGCAGATCCTCGACCACGATTTTGTATCTGTGTTTCGATTGCTACTGAATATTACTATGGGGTCACTGGTGACCCCCTATCATTCAATATGAGATGTGCGGAATCATGCGAGATGGCTACATGTTCGCTCTCTCCTCAAGAGCTCTGTCTTTGACTGGAATGGCTTCGATCTCTAGAATACATGATGTATAATATCTGAAAATAAAAATAAAAATTAAAGCAAGCAGATGACCTAAAAATTGATTCAAACAAAATATTTATCTATCAAAATATAACAAGACGATCAAAATTTAACTCACGTGTAACAAAAATTATTAATTAGCATTTGCAATGTATCAGTAGAAAAATAATTCTCATCCAACAATACGTGATAATGTGTTGGTCTGTTGATCTCCTTATTTAAACGTTATTTGATTCTCATCTAATAGTACATGATAATCTCAGTACATGAAATGTGAAGAAGGCTTAGATTTTCCATTGAAATGTAAGGCATTGCACATTCTTCTGCACCTTTAACCATGAGGTGGTTGCAAGCAGTTGTCTGCAATATAACAGACCATCCAAGCTTGTCCTGCATTGCAAGTTCTTCTGCACCAAAGTACGGTGAGATGGCTGCAAGTGATTGTCTGCAATATAACAGACCATCCAAGCTTGACCATACAACAACAAGAACAGAATGCATTACCTCCATTTAGGTGCATTTCGCACAGGCAGTCATCGTAGCCTCTATCTCCAAGCCCTCGACCGCCTTCTCAAGCTGTAAATTAAAAATATAAATTTTATTATAAAAAATAAAATAACAACTTATTGACCCCATGATTGATTTTGATGATTGCCAAACTTCATGTATTTGAGTATTTAACTATGTATTTCATGAGTGGATGTAAATCTTTTCATGTACTTAAATTGAAGAATTAATCCAAGAAAAGATATATACAAAATCACCAAGTCAAGGACTTTATAATTTTTTTTTTTGAGTTTCTAACTTAAAGATGTCGACCCCAAGACTAAAGGTGTTTACCCCTATCCTTAAATGAGGTAAAAAGTTTAAGTTTTAAAATTCAGAAAGTCAAAATATTGACCCCAAGAGTAAAGGTGTTGACCCCAGGCTTCTGGCACGCTCTGGCACGGACTGGCACGCAGAGGGGTCGACCCCAGGAATAATCCCTATGCTAGAGGATGATCCTAGGATCGATCTCTATTTCACAGAACAAAAAATAGAGAGCAAAAATTCTTTGGATCCTAGGAGGTGTCTATCCTGAAGAAAAAATGTCGACACTTGAAGGAAAGGTTCAATCCTAATGTCGGGACATGCTGCAATGGCTAGTTTTTTGCACATTTTCAAGAGCCATTCTCCACTGCAATAACTAGTCCAAGCTTGCTAATGGCAAAACTCACTCAATAGTCACTCCCAAGTATAAAAATAGTGAGAAAAATATTTTAGATTAAGAGATTAAAGATTAAAGAAAAAATTATTTAAGAAAATGGAGTTACATTGAATATCTAAAAATAAGAGAAAAGAGAGAGATTTGAGCTTCAAATTTAGAGGGCATTTAAGAGTCATCTTCCATAACACATCGAGCAAGTCTCTCAGCATCATCTGAAGAGAAGAGAAGCTACCAAAGAGCACATATTCAGCATCTTCTCCGCACATCAAAAGAGTTTATTTTTGCTATTAGTTTTGAGCTAAATTTTTATAGTTATATTTTTTATTTTTTTACAAGTTTTTTTAGAAGAAAAGAAACTTGAAGTGTGGGCTAGTCCAAGCTAGTAATTGGATAGTATATAGATTTTGGTTGGCAAGCCTAGAAAACTAATCGGATTGATAGTGATCCTGAAAAAACTATCAGAGTAGGATTATGGTTGGTGAGCCTGGCAAAACCTACTGAATTTATTTATGATTTTAGATTAAAATAAATACACTGTAATCTAAGATTATAGTAAAATTTTTAAGATCTTAGAGAGTGGACGTAGGTGCGGAATTGCACCAAACCACTATAAAATCTTTGTGCATTTGTGTTGTACCTTTTTCTTTATAGCTTTACTTATCTTGCATGTTTTAAATTACTAATTACTTACTAATTTGGATTAACTCTTGCTTAAGTTCATTTACACTTGATTCCATTGCATATACTAGTTAATTTTATTAAATTGAATTAAGTTAAGTAAAGCACATACTTGTGTAGAGTTAAATTTGATCAAAAATTTTATAAACCTAATTCACCCTCCCTCCTAGATTGCTATCTTTAGACAATAAGTGGTATCAGAGTAGATGCTCTATTATTAATTATTGACCTAACTATCAAGGGCAAAAGATCAAATGGCAACCCCTAGTGGTGTTTCCTTTATTGAGGGTCAATCCACTTTTAGACCATCTCTATTTAATGGCACCAACTACACCTTTTGAAAAATTAAAATGAGAATTTTCATACAAGCTCTAAATTATGACTTATGAAAAATCATAATTAGAGGACCACATACACTCACAAAAATTATAAATGGTAACACTCTTCCCAAATCAAAAAAGAAATAGGATCAATTTGATAAAAAGATGGCTCAATTAAATATGAAAACCATCAATATACTTTATTATTCTTTAGATGTGTATGAGGTTAATAGAATATCATCTTGCACATCGGCTAAAAAAATTTGGGATATGTTAGAAATAACTCATAAAGGAACAAGCCAAGTTAAAAAATCTAAAATTAACTTACTTATTCATAAATATGAAATATTTAAAATAAAAAAATATGAGACTATTTTTTATATATTTATCAAATTTATTGAAATTATAAATGCTTTAAATGATCTAGGCAAAACTTATTCTAACTATGATCTTGTTTGTAAAGTGCTTAGGTTTCTACCTAAAGATTGGAAAGCTAAGATGATGGTAATACAAGAAGCAAAGGATCTCATCAAGCTATCCCTAGAAGAACTCATGGGTTCTCTTATGACCCATGAGATGCATATGGCTCAAAAGAAAGAAGAAGAGGAGTCAAGAAAAATAAGGACTATCACCTTCAAGTCTACTTCAAATTATCAAGAAAGCAATGAGTCGAAGGATGATGAAGAAAAAGATGATGAAGACATGATGCTTCTTTCAAAAAAATTCAAGAAGTTTCTCATGAAGAAAGAAGAGAAGAAAATTATCACCAACAACCAAATTCGCTCCAAAAAGATAAAGCAGAGTGCTTTACTAGGGCTTTGGAAAAGTGGTGACTCATCAAGCTTGGATAAGGAAGAGAAAAATGAGAATCTTTGCCTCATAGTCTTGGAGGATGAGATAAATTTTGAAAACTCATCCAATTTTACTTTTGATGAACTACTTGATGCCTTTAATAAACTAATATATAAATTTAAAAAGTTAAAACAGAAAAGTAGGAAGCTTAAAAAGAATAATTCTAATTTAATAAAAGAAAAGAAGTCTTTAGTTGAAGAAAAAAATCTGATTAAATCTGAAAATTCTTTAGATAAAAAAATTCTTGAGCTTAAAAAGAAAAATGATATTTTGAAATCTTTCCTAAAAAAAATAAAAATCTTTCAATTAAAAAGAAAGATCTCTTGAAAGAAAATAAGAAATTAAGAAGAGAAGTTAAGATTTTGAAATCTATAGCTGAAAAGTTTACAATTAGCTTTAAAAATCTTCAATCCTTAGTAAAAACCAATGAAGCTATTTTTAATAAAATAAAAATCAGTTTTAATACTTCAAGAAAATGGCAAAATATAAAAGGTATTTTTATAAGAACTTCCATCAAGGATCATTCTTTTAAGTGCTTTAAATATAATCAAATTGGTCACAAGATTTTAGAATATAATTTTAAAAGAATTGGCCAAACCTTGATAAGATAAATTTAGATTTCAAAAGAAACCTTGAATACCAACTCCTATGGACCCAAGATGATTTGGATACCAAAAATTTTGAAGTGATCTTGCAGGTTTGCCAAGGATCCAATGCTCTTAAAGAAGAAAAACATCTTTATTTGGATTCCTTGGATGTCAAGATAATGGGTGATGATTGTTGGTACAATCTAAACCTTTTTTTTTTCATCATACCATCAATGATTGTTAAATTTTTTTTGATTGAATCAATTTTTTGATTAATATGCATGTATATAAAATTTCTTGCTTGAAATACTTTTTATGTTTAATTGATTGATTTTGATGCTTGCAATGAATTCATATCACGTTGTAAATGTTTAGATTTTAAAGAATAATATGCTCTCCTCTATATGTCATGCTATTGTTAAAATACTTTAACTTGATATTCAACATGATATTTTAAGACTCTCCTTATCAATTCTATATTTGATGAATATAAACCTAAAAATATTTAATTTCTTTAATAGTTAAGTTTTCAAGAGAAACTAAGTTTAAATTGAATTTAATTAAATTTTCTCCATAAAATGTCAAACTATTAAATTTACTCAAAATTACTGACATAAAATAAATATTCAAATATAAATCATCTCCTCATAAAATTTAAATGGTTGAAACTGCATTGCATCTTAGTCTTTTCTAAGATTTCAAGTCTTCCCTAGTTGAAACCAAATATATAGAGCTTATATCTAGAGTTTTCCTTCTCAATACTCCTAATTTGATTGATTATCACATCCTATTTGGTCAAATCATTGAATCTCAAATTTAGTTTGAATATCATCCTTAACCTCCAAATCAATTGAATATTTTTTTGATCTAAATTTGATTAAATTTTTTTGATATGGATCCTCTCTGAACTATTTTTTAATCAAGGTGTCGATCCTAAATCCTGTAGGTGTCAATACTTAAGCTGAAAAATTCTTCTAAAATTATTCTGGAAAGGTGTTGATACCTTACACTAAAAGTATCGACCCCTTCCAAGGTGTCGATACTTTTTAAGCAAAGTGTTGACCCTTTTATAGGATAGGATCTTTTAAAAAAAAAACGAACCATCCCTATTTTATTTCTTTTTTTTCGCTCGCACCTTCGAATAGGGCTCTCTGAACCCCTCTCTATCCCATCTAAACCTTCCAAGACACTTCTTCATTCTCTCCTTTCCATGTTTTGGAAGATGGCACCGCATGTGAAGTGGATCGTGCGATGGAAAATGAGGCCCCATACAGGTTCTCCGAGCCCTAGGGCATCTAGTTCTCCATCCCCTGTCCATGAACAGCATTCCAAGCACTATGCCGAGCAAAGATCACCTCCTCCCTCTCTGGTAGCTTCGTCTCCACCATCTGCAATGTCATCTCCTCCTCCTGCAGCTCCATCTTCGAGAGCCACTCCCTCCCATTCAACCATAGTCTCATGGGTTGTTTCAATAGGTAGAAAAGTAGGCTTCGAATTTTTGGAAGGAAATGGATTTGATTTTGGAAGAAAACTTAGAAATTTAGGATATAAATTCTTTTGCTCCCTGAATATTTTAATCTACCTAAATCTAGTCAGAAAATTTTATTCAAATTTGAAGACTGGAGATAGGGTCATTGATTTCGAGATGAAAGGAGTTTTAATTATTTTTTATAGTAAAAAATTAGAAAGAATTTTGAGGTTGAGAGCTGAAGGGAGCCAAATTAATAAACTTGAAAAGAGATTAAAAAAAGGCTCAAATATATTTTAGGGAGAGAGGATATCAGGGATTTAGAGAAGGTGAGTGCCAACTGGTTGTCTACTGATATGCGTCTCCTACATCATATTACCAACAGAATTTTCTTTTCTAAAACCATTAGATTTGATTTTGTAGCTGCAAGAGACATATCTTTCATGTACCATGTGATCCGAGAGATCCTGCTGAACCTTCCAGGACTTATGATCAGATATATGGAAGATACGATAGGAAGATCTAGGACTTCTCTATCCTATGGGATGGTCTTGGCTTTGATTTTTTAGGAGCATGGGATAGATTTTGATGGAGAGACCTCTAGAACCTGATGCACATAGATACATACAACAAATACTCTCTGCACCATATGGGTTTTGAGAAATAGGATGTTCGTTGGGTTCATCGAGGAGCTTAGATACAGGCAAAGGATCTAGTTGAAACTCCACCTACTATACTTGTATCGAATATTCAGATGAAGTAGCCAGCTGAGCAAGCATCATCGACAGAGCAGACTTATGAGACTACAGAGGCTCTGGTGGATTGTCTAGAGAGCTCAAATAGACCGCACTCCAGACTGGACGAGAACTTATTGGTTGAGAGGGTTTTCTCGAGGATCATGGCAGCTATCAACTCGGAGATTCAGCAACTCACCTCAGAGGCCATGTCATTGCTCAGAGAGGAGACAGCTCGACTGATTCAGAAGATCTTTACTGCGAGGATAGATGCTTCTAAGCAGCCCTCTATAGATATTGGACCATCTTCTTCTCCACCATCTGATCCTAGTTCTTAGAGCCTGATCCTTTCACTTAGGATGCTAGGACATTATTCATGTACCCTTAGAGCTTCCTAGCAATCCACTTTTTGTCAAGACATAGAAGTTTGCATTTTGACCTCATATATAATTAGTTCATATAAACAACTTTTGGAGCAAATAAAAAAAATATTTCTCTTTTGAAAAATGTTTGATGCCAAAATGGCTTGATTAATATTGATATTGCTTGATGTTTTATTATCATTTTATATCTTTGATTTTGGATTTTGCTATAGAAGTAAGGAGGAGCAAATTCTAAAGAATCATAATTTAAATAAATATAAATATTAAATTTTGATAATCCAAAAAAAATTGAATTAAAAAAAATTGCTCATTAAAATGGGAGAATAATAAAAATATTTAACATAAAAAGAAATAAATTTAAAGACTTTAATGAATGATTTGATTGATTGTTTGATATGTGAATTAACTAATGATTTGCCTCACTCAATCAATGCTTTATGATCTTAAAATTTTACTTAGTTATGAAAATGGCTATGTTTGTAAAACAAAGAGGGAGAAAATATTAAAGAAGAAATAATTATGTGATTGAAAATTCATTTAAATCTCATGAATCTAACTTTTAATGCTAAATTTTTGTTAAATATGCTTAATTTAAAAGAAAATGAAGGAGAAATACTTTGATTTGCTTGAAGTTACTAAGTGACTTATGTTGGTATCAATGAACATTCATTGCATAATACCATTGAGCTTTCATGTGCTTCTAAATTTTTAGTCTTAACTTACATAATTTGAATGATGTTGGAGTTTAAACTCTTAACAATTAATTGAAGTTTAATTGATTTTGAAACATACTCTAAACCTAATTTTTTTTGTGATAAATCATATTTTATTCAAATTGACTTATGCTAAGAAAATTTAATTTCATCCTTTGATTCACATATGCTTATTATTTTTGATCTACTTGACTATATTACCATATTTCTTTGAAAAATTAATAGAAGTTAAGTTGGAATTAATTTGCAATATTTTTTAGGCTACAAACAAGCTAAATTTAACACTCCTTCAAACTTGAGACTCATTTAAAGATATAAAAATAATTTTAAGTTCTATCATATGGGAGAATTTCAAATTTAGAACATCATTTGCTGAATTTTTTTTATTCGATACATTCGAGCTACATACCTTTTTTAAGTTGAATTGTTAGAATTCTTTTAAGAAAAGGAAAGAATAACTATCATGTTCACTTATTTATTTAAAAAAAAACTCTAATTTTTGAATCTAAATCGAAAGTCTACTTTAGTGGTATCAAATAAAATTTTGGCTCTATCTCATAAATATCTTGATAAAATTAGGATTTAAATATTTTTGAAAGGAGGAGAGTGACATCAATATGAATTTGATATCCTATATGCTTACTTTTTATATTAAATATCTGTGAAGTTTAAATTTGATACTCTATTGAACTTGATTTGAAATTTTCTTGATTTTGATGAGACATCTTTGATCCTTCCCATAAGCTTTTTGATATTGTCAAAAAGGAGGAGAGGACTTGTTGAGTATATATTATGCTTGAGCTTATAATACAGTACATGTTAATGCCTGAAATATCTAAATTTAAGTTAAACAGGAGCCTTTATGAAGTATGCATTAATAATTGTATATATTATCACTTCATGACTTATACTAGCAAAGCTTTTGAAATATATTAATTTTATTTTTATATATATACTCAAAATTTTGCCATCATCAAAAAGAAAAAGTTGTTGACCCCATGATTGATTTTGATCATTGCCAAACTTCGAGTATTGAAGTATTTAACCATGTATTTCATGAGTGAATGTAGATCTTTTCAGATACTTAAATTAAAAAATTAATTTAAGAAAAGATCTACACAAAATCATCAAGTCAAGAGCTTCATAAAAAAAATAATTGAGTTTTTGACTTGAAAGTATCGATCCCAAGGCTAAAGGTGTCGACCCCTATCCTGAAATGAGATAAAAAGTTCAAGTTTTAAAGTTCAGAAAGTCAAAGTGTCAATCCCAAGAGCAAAGATATCGACCCTAGGCTTCTGGCACGCTCTGGCATGGATTGGCACATAGAGGGGACGACCCTAGGAATGACCTCTATGCCAGAGGACAACCCCAGGATCGATCTCTGTTGCACAGAACAGAAGACAGAGAGCAAAAATCCTTCAAATCCCAAAAGGTGTCGACACCTAAAGAAAAAATATCGGCATCTGAAGAAAAGTATCGATACCTGAAGGAAAGGTGTCGACCCCAATGTTGGGACAGACTGCAATGGCTAGTTTTTTATATTTTTTCAACAGGCCATTCTCCACTCCAATGGTTAGTCCAAACTTGCTAATAGCCAAAACTCACTCAATAGTCACTCCCAAGTATAAAAATAGTGAGAAAAATATTTTGGATTGTTGGGGATAAATTCCGCTCCCGTCGAAGTCTAGCACGACGCTCAGCCTAATGCAATTTGTACCCACGGAAGAGCTTCGACGGACGGATCTCAACCGAACTCCTACAGCCGACCGAACTACTTAGCGCCTGAGCTCCTTGGACTCCGAGCAGTCGAGCTTCGGCCGAGCCCCCGACGGTCGAGCTTATTCCAACCCGTTCGGCCGCCGAGCTTCTCCAGACTCCCCTCATCAGGACCGAACCTCTCCAGCCGGCCGAACCGCGTAGCGGCCGAGCTCCTCAGCTGACGAGCCTCAGTCGAAGTCCGACATTCGGTCGAACTCTCCAACGGTCGAGCTTTGGATTCTCAGTGGTCGAACTCCTCAGCGGACAAGCCTTAGCTGCATACCTCCAGCCAGACGCGGGAGCCGAACTTCCTCCAAGCTTCCTCTTCGGGAGCCTAAACTCCTCCAAAATGGGCACACGACGAAGGCCTTCAACCCTTCATCCGTCGTAAGCTCTGCGGCCATCACCGTCAGTCCCCCGAGTGATAGCGACCCGCTATGAGGAGGCGATGGCTGTCACCATCCCATGGGACTGGCTCCGTCGAACCTCGAGCGGCCCACCAGTATGCGGCTGCGACCGTCACCATCCCGTGAGACTGGCTCCGTCGAACCTCGAGTAACCCACCAGCATGCGGCTGCAGCTATCACCGCCAACCCTACCGCGTACGGCACCTCCCCGAGAGACTGACTCCGCCAAGCCTCGAGCGGCCCGCCAACACACGGCAGTAGCCATCACCATCAAGCTCCGCTATAAAAGGGGCCCTCCTCCAGATACGCTAAGGCTAATCTCTCTGATCTCTAAGCTCTCCTCTCCTTTTCTAAGCTCCAAAACTCATTTCGAGCACTCCATTCCTGTTGGCCAGAGCTGACTTGAGCATCGGAGGGTCCTGCTGGAGCCACCCCCCACCGACTCCGAACGGGACTTTATTTTGCTGGTCCCAACGGCGACCTCAGCGGCCTCCACTCCAGCGACCTCCGACGATGATCAGTTTTTGCACCAACATATTGGCGCTAGAGGAAGGGCCTCGAACCTTCGAGGTTCCCTTGTTCTTAAAGGAGTGCTCGGCGACTCTTCCCTTCCCTTTCCGGAGATCTCCCTTTTCTCTCCCAAGGAGAAGATGCCTCCCAGGAGAGCTTCGACTCGATGCTCGATGACCTCCACGGCTCGATCCCGTCCGAATCCGTCTGTTCCCGCTCCGACTCCGATGACTCAGGCCCCGTCCATAGCTGCGGTGGATACGGAGCAGTTCAACCAGCTCGTCCAGTAGGTTCGTGGTCTCATAGAGGCGGTGCAGGCAATGCTACACCAACAAGCCCCAGTGCCACCCCAACCAGCGCGGGACTCTCCGAAGTCAAGTGATCCGATCCAAAAGCGACCGACCTAGGCATCCCGACCTCCAATACCCGGATTGGAGAGGCGGAGGAGGGAGAGCCCTTGTTCGGATCATGGATCGGCCAAGGATGAAGCCTCGCACCCATTCCACCAGAAAGCCTGGAAAATCAGAGATCGTGAAGATCTCCTGGATCAAAGGCTCTTGGAAATGAGCCGACGAATCGAAGAACTTCGTCACACTCCCCCCTCACGTGGTAATGACGTTTGCACTGACCCCCCTTTTTCGCAGAAAATCATGCAGGTGCCGATCCCGCCGAACTTCAAGCTCCCACAGTTCGAGAGCTACGATGGGACCACCGACCCGGTCGACCACTTGGAAGCCTTCTGACCGACGATGCTGCTCCACAGTGCGCCAGACGCCATATTGTGCCGGGCCTTCCCCTCTACCCTTAAAGGAGCTGCCAGGAATTGGTACTCGGCGCTCAAGCCGAGTACCATCTTATCGTTTGACCAGATGAGTCAACAGTTCGCAGCCCACTTCATCAGTAGCAGGCGGCCCACGCCGAGGTTCGGATTCCTTGATGGCCATCAAGGCAAGAAGGAAGGGGAACCCATCCGGGCTTATGTCATCCGATTTAACGCTGCCGCGCTGGAAGTCCGGAACCTGGACCCAATCAGTCGCCATGGCCGCCCTCAAGGGCGGCCTTCCGGAAGAACGACTTGTTGTTCTCCCTGGAAAAAAGAAGTATCCAAGGAATTTCGCGGACATGCTTAGCTCGGGCTGAAGGATATGCCCGGGCAGAGGAGGCCTTCAAGGCCAGGGATGGCGAAGCCGACGGCAAGCGGCGAGCTGAAGGGCCGGGCAGGTCCACGTCGAGGAAGGAAAGCGGAGTAAAGCTCGGCGGCGCTCCCAGACTCCTTTTGATCATTGGCAGACCTGAACTCTCCCGAGGAACCTGAGGTGGGGAAGCCCGAACGGAACAGCGTGCCGAGGTTCTCCTCAGTGCCGAAGCTCTCTCTGACGAAGGTTTCACAACTACACCCCCCTCAACACTCCGAAGGCCCAAGTGTTGATGGAAATCAGGGAATAGCTTCTGAGGCCAGACAAGATGCGTTCCTGACCCAGCAAACGCGATCCTAACAAGTTTTGCCTCTATCATCGTGACCACGGTCATGACACCGAAGAGTGCATCCAACTCCAAGACGAGATCGAAAAGCTCGTCAGACGAGGTAGACTCGACCGATTCCTACAAAGGCGGCCCGAAGAGCGAGGGGAGCGGCCAAGGGCGGTACCATCGGGTGGAGAGAGCCAGGAAGGTCGGCCGCCCCTTGGCATCATCAATACTATCTCCGAGGGACCTCGGAAAGGGGAGACCAGCGAACCTAGAAGATCGATGAAGAAGCAGAGGATCGCGGAGCTCGTGGCCTTCACCGAGGAGGACGGTCGGGGGATCCAATTTCCGCACAATGATGCGGTTGTAATTTTTTTGAATATCGCTAACTACGATGTACACCGCATTTTACTAGATAATGAAAGTTCGGCCGATGTATTATTCTACGATGCCTTCTTAAAAATGTCCCTGCCCGACGATCGCTTGGAGCCGATAAATTCTCCGTTGGTAGAGTTTGTCGGCAACACTGTATCAGTCGAAGGTGAAATAACACTGACCGTAACAGCAGGGCAACGCCCGAAGCAGGCCAAGGCTCGGGTCAACTTTCTAGTCATGAGGACTCCGTCCGCCTATAACGCGATCCTTGGCCGACCTGGTCTAAATGCACTCCAGGCGGTAGTGTCGATTTATTATTTGAAGATGAAGTTTCCGACGAGCCATGGGGTCGGAGAGGTTAGAGGAGACCAAGCTCTGGCGAGGTATTGCTACTCGATCGCCCTGCATAAGGGAGAACAGCCCGACCCCTATCTTGTTGACGGACTGGACGTCCGCGATGACCTCACCGAGGAGCAGGGCGACCCCGTCGAGGACCTCATCTCTGTGCCCTTGAATGACGGAAGCTTGGAGCATGTGGTGCAGATCGGCTCCAACCTGACAGCCGAGGTTCGGGAATAGCTCGTCGCTTTCCTCAGAAGGAATGCGGACGTCTTTGCTTGGACCCCAGCGGATATGCCAGGGATCGATGCCGAGCTCATGGAACATCGGCTGGCCGTCGATCCAAGGCACCGGTCTATAAGAGAAAAGCTGTGCCACCACGCTCCGGAAAGGTAGAAAGCGATCACCGAAGAAGTAGACAAGCTCCTCAAAGCCGGACTCATCCGGGAGGTTAGCTATCCAACCTGGGTCTCGAACGTGGTTCTTGTCAAGAAAGCAAATAACAAGTGGAGGATGTGCGTCGACTTCAAGAAGTTGAACAAGACTTGCCCAAAGGACAACTACCCCCACCTAGGATCGACCAGCTGATGGACGCAACCTCGGGCCACGAGCTCCTCACCTTCATGGATGCCTTTTCTGGTTACAACCAGATACGCATGGCGCTCGAGGATGAAGAGAAGACCGCATTCATTACTGACCGAGGTCTTTACCGCTATAGGGTCATGCCTTTTGGACTCAAGAACGTGGGGGCAACATACCAACGTTTGGTTAATAAAGTCTTCAGGGAGCAGATCGGCCGCAACATGGAGGTGTACGTAGATGATATGCTCGTTAAAAGCCGAGCTTCAACGGACCACCTCGCCGACCTTGAAGAAGCCTTCGGTGTACTCAGGAGGCATAAGGTTAGGCTGAACCCGGCCAAGTGCGCCTTTGGTGTGACCTCCGAAAAATTTCTAGGGTTCATGGTGTCGAGACAAGGAATCGAAGCGAACCCCAAGAAAATCCGAGCCATTCGAGAAATGACCGCTCCGAGGACGATCAAGGAGGTTCAGCGCCTGACCGAAAAAGTGGCATCCCTAAGTCGCTTCGTGTCGAGGTCGGCCGAACGATGCATGCCCTTCTTCCGCATTCTCAGGCGATCGAAGGACTTCTCCTAGATGGTGGAGTGCCAATAGGCATTTGAAGAGCTCAAAAGCTACCTCGGCTCGCCCCCACTGCTGGCAAAGCCCGAACCCAGGGAGTAATTATTTCTGTACCTTGCTGTCTCCCCCGGGGCCCAGGCGACGGTGCTGGTCAGGGAAGAAGCGAAGGCACAATGATCAATCTACTACATCAGCCAAGTCCTGAGGGACGCGGAGACCAGGTACTCTAGACTAGAAAAATTAACTTACTCTCTCTTAATTGCCATCAGGAGGCTCTGACCTTATTTTCAGGAGCACACCATAACGGTCCTCACGGACCAACCAATAAGAGAAGTCTTTCACCGGGCAAACGCTTCTGGAAGAAGCACAAAATGGATGATCGAACTCATGGAGTTCGACATCAACTACCGACCCAGGCCGTCAGTCAAGGCTCAGATACTAGCGGACTTCGTGCTGGAATGCATAATTCCGACCAAGGCCAGACTAAGGCCGATCGAGATCGACACCGAAGCGGAGCCGGGCCTAGACGAGGCCGAGCTGCCATGATCGAACCCCACCGAGGAAAGTGCCGACCTCCCCATAGGCTCCTGGACCCTGCACGTGGATGGCTCATCCAACTCCGCTAGAGCTGGTGAAGGGCTGGTCCTGGTTAGCCCCAAGGGAGTCATCGTCGAGTATGCGCTGCGCTTCGAGTTTTCGGTGACCAACAATGGGGCCGAATATGAAGCGCTGATAGTCGGATTAAAGATAGCAAGGGAGCTGAAAGTAGATCGACTTCAGATCTACAGTGACTCCCAGCTGGTGGTCGGCCAAGTCGGCGGCAGTTATGAGGTGCGGGAGGAAAGCATGGCGAGATATCTCGGAAGGGTGAGGGATTTGACTTCGGCCTTTGACAGCTTCAGCGTTCGACATATTCCGAGGGCGGAAAATACGAGAGCCGATCTTCTCTCCAAGTTGGCCACTTCCACCCCAGCCGAACTGCCCAGGGGAGTATTTTTGGAGACCCTAAAGTGCCCAACCCCGGAAGAGCCTCAGGTCGTCCTGCAGGCGGAGTTCGAGTCAAGCTGGATCGATCCGCTGGTTGCATACCTCGGGGAGGGGGCCCTTTCCCACGATTCGAAAGAAGCTCGAAAGCTCAAGAATCAGGCTTTCCGCTACATCTTATACGAAGATAGGTTGTATAAGAGGTCGTACTCCCTTCCGTTGCTAAGATGCCTCCGACCTTCGGAGGCTACCCTCGCACTGTAGGATGTGCACGAAGGACTCTACAAAAGTCACGTGGGAGCTAGGTCCCTATTGAAAAAATTGCTCCGATAGGGGTACTACTGGCCAACCCTATTTTGCGATTCCATGGAATATGTAAAGAAGTACGACCGCTGCCAGAAGAATGCCAGCATACAGAGGCAGCCTGCATCCGAGCTCACTCCGCTCAGCTCATCCTGGCCATTTGCGCAGTGGGGGATGGATATACTCGGCCCCTTTCCAGCGGCATCGGGGCAGAGGAAGTTCCTCCTGGTCACGATCGACTACTTCACTAAGTGGGTCGAAGCCGAACCACTCGTGAGGATTACCGAGGTCAAGGTACAAGACTTCGTCTAGAAGTCACTAGTCTATCGGTTTGGTCTGCCCCAAACCCTCATAACCGACAATGGGTGATAGTCCGCTGGGGCAAGGTTCGTCGAGTTCTGCGAAGGACTAAATATCTCCCACCACTTTACGTCGGTGGCTCACCCGCAGGCCAACAGAGAAGCTGAGATAACCAACCAAATCCTGCTGTAAGGAATCAAAGCGAGGCTCGACAGTTAAGGAGGGGCCTGGGTGGACGAACTTTATCATGTCCTCTGGGCATACCGAACTACTCAGAGGGTGCCCACTGGAGAAACATCCTTCACCTTGGCCTTCGGTATTGAGGCAGTTATCCCGGTCGAGCTCAAGCTTTCGTCTATGCGAGTCGCGGGCTTCAATGAGCAACGCAATCCCCAGGACCTCCGAGTCGACCTCGACCTGCTGGAAGAAAAAAGGGAGGAAGCTCGCATCTGGATGGCGGCCTATAGATGGAAGATGGCTTGGTATTACAACTCCAGAGTCAGAAGTAAGACATTCATAGTGGGAGACTTAGTGCTCCGACGAGCCGCTATCTCTCAGCCTCAGAGTCAAGAAAAACTCGCTCCTAATTGAAAAGGCCCGTATGAAGTGGTGGAGGTTGTCCGGCCTGGTGCTTATCATCTGAAAGAGCTCGGAGGGAGGATGCTTCCGCCATCTTAGAACTCAGAGAATCTGAGGATGTACTACCAATGATATCCCTTCAGTAAAGTTGCTTCATTTTCACATTATTATTCCATGGTGCAGAAACTACGGTAACAGGGAATGAAGCTGTCAAATATTCGTCATATTGGGAACTGGAGGGGGATCTCGTGCTAATAGGGGTAGGTCGGAAGCCTTAGAAGCTCGGCCGTAGGAGATAAGATCTCCCCCGAGCGCACGCTTCGACCTCGGCTGCAGGAGATAAGATCTCCTCCGAGGGAAGCTCGACCACAGGAGATTAGATCTCCCCCGAGTACGCACTTCGACCTCGACCGTAGGAGATAAGATCTCCCCCGAGGAAGGCTCGACCGTAGGAGATAAGATCTCCCCCCGAGCGCGCACTTCGACCTCGACTGCAGGAGATAAGATCTCCCCCGAGGGAAGCTCAGCCGTAGGAGATAAGATCTCCCCTGAGCGCGCACTTCGACCTCGACCGTAGGAGATAAGATCTCCTCCGAGCGTGCACTTCAACCTCGATTGTAGGAGATAAGATCTCCCCCGAGGAAGGCTCGGCCGCAGGAGATAAGATCTCTCCCAAGCGCGCACTTCGACCTCGACTGCAGGAGATAAGATCTCCTCCGAGGGAAGCTCGACTGTAGGAGATAAGATCTCCCCCGAGCGCGCACTTCGATCTCAACTGCAGGAGATAAAGATCTCCTCTGAGGGAAGCTCGACCGTAGGAGATAAGATCTCCCTCGAGCGCGCACTTCGACCTCGGCTGCAGGAGATAAGATCTCCCCCGAGGGAAAGCTCAATCGTAGGAGATAAGATCTCCTCCGAGCGCGCACTTCGACCTTGGCCGCAGGAGATAAGATCTCCCTCGAGGGAAGCTTGGCCGTAGGAGATAAGATCTCCCCCGAGCGTGGGAAAGCTCGGCCGCAGGAGATAAGATCTCTCCGAGCGCGCACTTCGACCTCGGTCGTAGAAGATAAGATCTTCCCCAAGGGAAGCTCGGCCGCAAGAGATAAGATCTCCCCCGAGTGCGGAAAGCTCGACCGCAGGAGATAAGGACCTCCCCCGAGTGCGCACTTCAACTTCGGCTGCAGGAGATAAGATCTCCCCCGAGGGAAGCTCGACCGCAGGAGATAAGATCTCCCCCGAGGAGAGCTCGACCGCAGGAGATAAGATCTCCTTCGAGCGTGGGAAGCTCGACCGCAGGAGATAAGATCTCCCCCGAGCGTGCACTTCGACCTCGACTGCAGGAGATAAGATCTCCTCCGAGGGAAGCTCGGCCGTAGGAAATAAGATCTCCCCGAGCGCGCACTTCGACCTTGATCGCAGGAGATAAAATCTCCCCGAGGAAAGTACTTCGACCTCAACCGCAGGAGATAAGATCTCTCCCGAGGGAAGCTCGACCGTAGGAGATAAGATCTCCCCCGAGCATGGGAAGCTCGGCCGCAGGAGATAAGATCTTCCCCGAGGGAAGCTCGACCGCAGGAGATAAGATCTCCTCCGAGCGCGCACTTCGACCTCGGCTGCTCGAGATAAGGTCTCCCTCGAGGAAGGCTCGGCCAGAGATAAGATCTCTCCCAAGCGATCGTGGACAACTTTGGCTATGGATCAGATCTCCCCTGAGGGACTGGGCCAACTTCGATAGTAGGAGATGAGATCTCCTCCGAGCGCCCGCATCAACCTTGACTAGAGCACCTAAGTAACCTCGGTTAGAGGTAAGGCCCACGACGATCTCAGCCAGAGAGCTTCAACATCGACCTCAGTCGGAGAGCTTCAACACCGACCTCGGTCAGAGAGCTTTAACATCAACCTCGGCCAGAGAGCTTCAACACCGACCTCGGTTAGAGAAAGCAACCGTGTCAATCCTGACTGAAAATGGGATCTTCATCGGGCTTCAACCTTGATATCAACTTCAGCTGGAGGTGAGATCCCCCCGAGCTTCGACCTAGACCAGCACGGAGCTCGGAGGAAGACTCCGGCAGTCGCCTTTCCTGCACTCCCTTCCTTCGATTTTCGAACTCGGGAGTGGGGGGGCTAGTGTTGGGGATAAATCCCGCTCCCGCCGAAGTCTAGCTCGACGCTCAGCCTAATGCAATTTGTAGCCGTGGAAGAGCTTCGACGGATGGGTCTCAGCCGAACTCCTACAGTCGATCGAACTACTTAGCGCCCGAGCTCCTTGAACTTCGAGCAGCCGAGCTTCGGTCGAGCCCCCGACGGTCGAGCTTATTCCAACCCGTTCGACCGCCGAGCTTCTCCAAACTTCCCTCGTCAGGATCGAACCTCTCCAGTCGGCCGAACCACGTAGTGATCGAGCTCCTCGAACTCCTCAGCTGATGATCCTCAGTCAAAGTTCGACATTCAGCCGAACTCTCCAACAGCCGAGCTTCGGATTCCCAATGGCCGAACTCCTCAGCGGACGAGCCTTAGCTGCATTCCTCCAGCCAAATGCGGGAGCCAAACTCCCTCCAAGCTTCCTCTTCGGGAGCTCGAACTCCTCCGAAATGGGCACACGACGAAGGCCTTCAACCCATCATCCGCCGCAAGCTCTGTGGCCATCACCATCAGTCCCCTGAGTGATAGCGACCCACTATAAGGAGGCGATGGCTGTCACCATCCCGTGGGACTGGCTCCGCCGAACCTCGAGTGGCTCGCCAGCACGCGGCTGCGACCGTCACCGTCCCATGAGACTGGCTCCATCGAACCTCGAGTAACCCGCCAGCATGCGGCTGCAGCTGTCACTGCCAACCCTACCGCGTACGGCACCTCCCCGAGAGACTGACTCCACCGAGCCTCGAGCGGTCCGCCAGCACACGACAGCAGCCATCACCATCAAGCTCCGCTATAAAAGGGGCCCTCCTCCAGATATGCTAAGGCTAATCTCTCTGATCTCTAAGCTCTCCTCTCCTTCTCTAAGCTCCAGAACTTATTCCGAGCACTCCATTCCTATTGGCCAGAGCTGACTTGAGCATCGAAGGATCCTGCCGGAGCCACCCCCACCGACTCCGGATGGGACTTTATTTTGCAGGTTCCGGCTGCGACCTCAGCGGCCTCCACTCCAGCGACCTCTGGCGATGACCAGTTTCTGCACCAACATGGATTAAGAGATTAAGGATTAAAGAAAGAAAACTATTCAAGAAAAGGGAGTTACATTGAATATCCAAAAATAAAAGAAAAGAGAGAGATTTGAGCTTCAAATTCAGAGAATATTCAAGAGTCATCTTCCACAACATGTCAAGCAAGTCTCTCAGTATCATTTGAAGAGAAGAGAAGCTACCAAAAAGCACATATTTAGCATCTTCTCCGTACATCAAAAGAGTTCATTTTTGCTATTAGTTTTGAGCTGAATTTTTATAGTTGTATTTTTTAATTCTTTACAAGTTTCTTTAGAAAGAAAGAAACTTAGGATGTAGGCTAGTCCAAGCCGATAATTGAATGGTATATAGATTTTGGTTGGCGAGCCTAGAAAATCAATCGGATTGATAGTGATCCGAAAAAACTATCTGTGTAGGATTATGGTTGGTGAGCCCGACAAAATCAACTAAATTTATTTATGATTTTAGATTAAAACAAATGCATTATAATCTAGAATTATAGTAAAATTTCTAAGAAAATCTTGAAGAGTGGACGTAGGTACGGGGTTTCACCGAACCACTATAAAATCTTTGTGCATTTGTGTTGTGCCTTCTTCTTTATAGCTTTATTTATCTTGCATGATTTAAATTGCTAATTACTTACTAATTTGGATTAATTCTTGCTTAATTTTATTTATACTTGATTCCATTGCATACACTAGTTAATTTTATTGAATTTAATTAAGTTAAGTAAAGCACATATTTGTGTAGAGTTAAATTTGGCCAAATATTTTATAAACCTAATTCACCCCTCCTCCTCTTGGATTGCTACCTCTAGGCAACACAACTTAAAAATAAAATTCATTTGCTCACACAACCTAGTCATGTGGAAAGCTCCAAGACCAAACTACAAGCATTGGTACCTGCATAGAATGATGTGGGAGACAATATACGCGGACAAGAAGCTCTACTTATCCAATATATTTACTGATGTGTAAGAGCTTAATGATGATAGGCTCAAGCATATGATTAGTACATTTGATAGATTTAATCTAGTTATTGATGGAAGCACATGTAATAACCTTTTAGATAGCAACTGCCATAGTCATGATAGACTATAGAGGTTGCTATAGTAATAGCCTTACTTAGCCTTTAGGAGGTAGCAACCCTATAGAGGGTAAGCATGACTATAACCATAACAACTCTATCCATCATGACTATAGTGGTTTCTATCTTTTGTTTCTATCTAAAAGATTACTATATGGACATCCACCAATAACTAGATCAAATCTACCAAATGTGCAAATCATATGCTCGAGCCTATCACCGTAAAGCTCTTGCACATCAGCAAGGTCTTGGATATGTAGAGCCTTCAAATTCCTTGCAATTGTTTACTATGAATCGATCCCCATACAAGTACCAACTCTTGTAATTTGGCATAAATCCATGTCTTGGGCCCGTATTTGTAATGCAGCCTGAACCTTCCTTTAGTTCAAGCACTCTACATGCCAAGATAGAAGCACGCAGGGCATGTCTTGAGCCTATGTTTGCAATGTGGTCCGAACCTTTTCTTAGTTTGAACACGTTGTATGCCGAGATAGAAGTGCACAGGGCACATCTCGACCTCGTATCTGTAGCTCAAACCTTCCTCGATTTGAGCGCTCTACATGCCAAGATAGAAGCATGTAGGGCATGTCTCGGGTCAGTATTTGCAATGCTGTCCAAATCTTCCCTCAGTTCAAGCATGCTACATGCCAAGATCGGAGTGTACAAGATACGTCTCGGCCTCTTGTTTGCAACCAAACCTTCTCTCGGTTCGAGCGCTCTCATTGCCAAAACCCAAATCCAATATAAATTAATACATATTTAAAATAATTTTTAATATTTAATTATGCTTAATTAATATAATTTAAATAAAAAATAATTTTTATTGATGGTATTAGTTGTTGCTAATACCGTCGCTAATACTTACAATAGAAGAAGGCTATTGTATAGGACTGTGGCATGAGCTAGCATGCAGGAATTGAGGCTCAGGAATGCGGCCACAAATAGGAGCTTGCGCTTGGGGGCTTGGGGAGGTGGAGGCAGTCGGAGGTTCGGGGAGATGGGCTGGATGGAGCCGAGTGGAGATGACCGAGGGAGAGAGAGGGTGGCAGGTGAACTAAAGGGCCGGAGGTTCGAGGAGGCAAGAGGCGGCTAGGGATTCGGAGAAGGAGGCAAGAGGCAGCCGGGGGGAGAGAGAGAGGTGGTGGGAGAACAAACGATGGGAGAGAGGAGGGTGGTGGGAGAATCGAACGACCGAGGTTCAAGGAGGCAGGAGATGGTCAGAAGTTTGGGGAAGGAGGAGGAGGCGGCCGAAGGAAGAGAGGGGTTGATGGGGGAACATAATGGTTGGGGAGAGGAGGATGGCAGAAAAATCGAATGATTGAAAGTTTGGAGAGGCAGGAGGCGATCGGAGGGAGAAAGGGCCGAGTGAGGTTGCTCGGGGAGGTGGGCTGGGTGCAGTTGGAGGGATCGAGGCGGTCAGGGCTTGGGAAGGTGGAAGACGATCGGAGACTCGAAAAGGTGGTCCGAGTGCAGCTAGGGGGAGGCCGTCGGCTAGAAAAGAGAGGGGATGGCAGGAGAACAAAACTGTGGGGGGAAGGAGGGTGGCTAGGGAACAGAACTGCGGGAGATAGGAGGATAGTGGGGGAATCAAATGGCTAGGGATTTGGGGAGGTAGGAGACGATCGAAGGTTCTGAAAAAGAGGCAGGAGGCGATCGGGAGGAGGCGATAGAGGGGAGAGAGGGTTGGATGAGGCAGCTTGAGGATGCGGGCTAGGTGCAGCTGGGGTGATCGAGACGATTGAAGGCTCAAAGAGGTGAGAGGCAGTTGGAGGTTTGGAAAGGCATGTCGGGTGCAGTCGGAGGAAGGCTGCTAGCCAGGGGAGAGAGGGGTGATGAGGGGATCGAAGGGTGGGAGAGAGGGCGATGGTGGTAGGGGATAAAAATGAGAAAATGAGGATGCAGTGGAAAAATGAGGATGCGGTGGATGGTGGGATGAAAAAAAATGAGTGAGCGATGGGTGGTAGCGTGGGAAAAAATGAGTGCACGCGGCGAGGTGGGCAAAAACGAGATGAAAAGATTATTAGCGATGGCATATGCCATTGCTAATAACCATTTATCATCGCTAATATGCAAAAAAATTATTAATGATGGTAGATTTCGTCAGTAATAATCTTTCCATCGTTAATAATCATAAAACAAAAATAATATTTTTATATTATTAGCGATGGTACTCATGCCATCGCTAATAAATTTTTTATCCTCCTAAGTCATTTTTTGAATGGTTAAAAATCAATATTTGATTTTATTAAATTTTTTAACTTAATTAATTTATGAATCAAGTTCTAATTGATTTAAATTAGATTTAATTTAATTAGGCTTGACTTAATTTGATACTAATTGAGTTTTAATATTTCGAGTAAAACTTAAATTCAAAGTCTAATTGAATTAGATTTGACACAATTTTAAATTGGATTCAAATCAAACCCAAATTGAAAACCATTTTCTTATAATTGATTTAAATCATATTAAATTTAATTAGACTTGATTTAATTTGAATATAATTATATTTTATAATTTAATTAGGACTTAGATTCAAAATCTAATTGAATTAGGTTAACAAGATATTTTGAATTGAATTCGAATTGAGTTCCAATTACATTTGGATCGAACCTAAATTAAAATTTATTTTTTCTTAATTGATTATAATCAGATTAAATTTAATTAGGGTTAACTTAATATGAAGATAATTGAGTTTTACTATCCATCTAAGGCTTGGATTTTAAAGTCTAATTGAATTAGGATTGACAGATTTTCTAATTACATTTAAATCGGGTTCGAATTAGATTTGAATTGAACTCAAGTTAAAAATTATTTTTTTTAATTAATTTAAATTAATTTTAATTTGATTAATTTTAACTTAATTTAAGATCAATTGGACTTTATAATCTATGTAGGATTTGGATTCGAAGCCTAATTAAATTAAGTTTGACAGAATTTCAAATTAAATTCGAATCTGGTTCCAATTTGATTCAAATCAAATCCATATTGAAAACTATTTTTCAAAATTAATTTAAATTAAATTAAATTAAATTAGACTTAACTTAATTTAAAGATAATTAGATTTTACTATCTAAGTAGAACTTGAATTAAAAGTCTAATTGAATTAGGATTGATAGAATTTCAAATTGAACCCAAAATAAAAATTAATTTCTCCTAATTAATTTAATTTTTTTATAAATTTAATTAGATTTAAATTAATTTAAAGATAATCAGATTTTACTATCCTAGTAGGACTTGAATTAAAAGTCTAATTGAATTAGGATTGACAAGATTTTGAATTAGATTCGAATTGAACCCAAATTGAAAATTAGTTTCTCCTAACTGATTTAAATCAGATTTAATTTAATTAATCTTGACCTAATTTAAAGCTAATTAAATTTTATAATCTAAGTAGGATTTAGATTCAATGCCTAATTTAATAAGATTTGATAGAATTTTGAATTGGATTTGAATTGGGTTCAAATTGGATTGGATCATAGTTTGGATTATTAGTGGTCGAAAACATCCTGTCACTAATTCCATTGCTAATTTCTATTTTATTGGTGACGACTAATCATCCATCACTAATTCTATTGCTAATAAAATTTTAAAATAATATTTTCTTTCTAAGTTATTTTTTAAAAAAATTATTAGCGATGGTAATTTTTTAGTCACTAATATTCAAAATTACCATCAATAATATCAATTTTATGTTATAAAATTATTTAAAAATTTTAAATAACTTTAGCGATGGCTTATGCCATCGCTAATAGTTAACTTGCCATTGCTAATAGCATGTTATTAGCGATAACAAATTCTTTATCGCTAATAATTGAAATATGCTGTTGCTAATATATTTATTATGTTTAAATATATTTATTAAATTTTTAGACTTTTAGATATGGCATTCACCATTATTAATATTAATATAGCCATTGCTAATACTATCATCGATGGCAAATTTTTTAGTCAGTATTGTGATTGGAAAAAGTCATTTTTAGCGATAAAATATTTTATCATCACTAATACCATCGCTAATATTTATTTTTCTTATAGTGAATAACCTAATCAGGTCAGACCTAATTAAATTCAATTTAATTAGTCTTGATCTAATCCTCATAACTCAATTAAATTAAGTTAATTAATAATCTAATTATTAATTAATCTTTCTTTAGTTAATTATCTTAGATTAATTATCAATCATATTGATAATTAAATCCTTCAATGGTTCATAATCATTAATTAGTCACTTGATCGGATCAAAATTTTTATATGTATAATCTCATAGGTTTGAACACTAAACTAGTAGCACATAAATAAGCTATCTATACCAATCAAAGTGACCATCTAACTATGGTATCCAACGATCGGATAGAGTCAAATATAGCGAATCAACATCCATAACCTACTAGAATATGATTATTGTATAATTCATCCTCTTGACTAATAATGCTCAGAAAAATATTAAAATTTACTATCAACTCTTAATCAATAATCCTTATAGTATCTTAACTTACTTAATCTTGTGCCTTCTTACAAAAATTATTGATAATTATCATAAATATATCAATAAAAATATTAATTTATAAATTAATTTATTTTTATTTTTAAAAATTAATATTTTTATTAATTTTTTTAAAAAAATTTATCAATAAAAAGAGCTCATTTTTTAGATCAAAATGAAGTAAATTTGGAGTAAATCTAATTTAAAATGGATTTGACACAAAGATTCAAAGAAGAAAAAGAAAAAAATAAATAAATAAAAAAGAAAAACTAGCCGGCCCCCGAAGCCAGCCCGTAGCCTAGCCAGTCCAGTCGAGCATGACCACCCCATAGCAGCCCGCCCATGCCAACCAGCCCATGCTGCGAGGAAAGGCCCAGCCCAGCACTCCCGACCATGACGTCACCCTGACGTCACAAAACCACATGGTCCACGGTGGACCAGTGGTTGACACTGTACACGTGGACCCTTAAGGGTCCACAAAAAAGATCACATGGCATTAAAGTGCAGTTTCATAATTTTAGCTGGTGCGACAAGTAGTGATTCATCCAGGAGTTCAAAAAGCCCGATCTTGATGGTCCATCTGCATAGTGATATGCGATCATGTGGTCCAAAATGCACCCGATCATGATCCAATGGTTAAGGTGTATTCTTGATTTAATTTGAAGATCTCTAGCTCCCCTTTATGCCATTGGATGATCCTTAGCTACCCTGACTAAGATTCGATGGTTGAGAAGCCATTTGATTGGGAAAAGAATTCTGGAGAGGATTTTAACGCGATCCGACGGCCAAAATAATTCCATCAAATGCGTTACGATGGCCAGAAATGAATTTTGATTTGATCTGAGCTTTTCCAATGGGTTTTTAAGCAATTTTTGAGCCATCTAATCTCCATCTGATGGCCAGCAAGAACTAGGGTTCTGTATTAGTAGCAGAGAGCTCTGTTTGAGTTGTTTTAGGAGTTTTAAACCAATTTTCATCTAAATTCTTCATGACAAACACATGCAGCATCTATTTAAAGGACCCCAGGCCTCTGAAATTCAGTATCTTTGATCAAGAAAAGCTGTGGCACTAGGTAAAGGCTGAGCTTAGATTAATGGTTGCTTCAAAGCAAATGGTATCGAGAGGAAGAACTAGTCTTCTACACCATCTTAAGGTCGATGCTGATCCAAGATCAAGATCACTTATTCTAATTTTTTTATTTATTTTTCTTATCTTTTTAAATCTATATATTTAATTTTTAAATTTTAATTAATATAAAAAATTTATACACTTTTAATTCATGCATTTTACTTTTAATTATAAATTTAAATTTAGCTCTTTACTTTTAATTGCTCTTTATTTTCATTGTAAATAGATGCTAAGATCTAAATAGTAGATCTTAGTACCAAATTTATTTTTCATATTATTTAATTTTTATTTTTTATTCATAATTTTATTTTTTAATATTAATATTTTTAATTTTTTTATAAATTTAAAAATTTTAAAATTAAAGCACTATCTTTTCCATGGATTTGATCCGACTCATAATTTTCTATCTATTTTTAATTATTTTAAAATATCAAAATTAAACTGATAAACATGATGTCTTAACGACAACATCGCGCTCTTATCAAATTTTTGGCACCATTTTTGGAGATGGCATAAGTATTAAAATTTTTGATTTTTTTAATTTTTTATAAATAAATTATAAATAATTTTTAATTTTTTAATTTTTTTATAAATATTACTTACTAACTTTTCTTGTTTATTTTGTAGAAAAAATGAACAAAAAAATTAGGGCAAGAAAGAAAGCTTCCAATCTTATTTGGTACGACCAATCCTAACCCTAGATCTTTTTTTATTATTATTTACTTTATTTTTAAATTAATTTAAAAAATATCCACTTAAATTTAATTAAAAACTTTATGACAAGAGTAGAAATCCTTATTTCTTAGAACATCCATTATATTAGATTTATTTTTTTTATTTTTTTGATGATTGCTGGAGATAAGGTAAGTCTCTCAAGTCTAATCAGTTGCATGCATCTAATTTAATTGCATAGAATCTCTAGTCTGAAAGTGATTATGCATATTCATCTTTATATCAATTTAAAGGCAACGTCCATTAATTAAGAGAAGATGATAATTTGATCATCCTTTCTTGGCTCATAAATAACCAACCAGCATCCCGTATTGATCTAAGCCTTCAATTTAAAATCAATTGGACATCGATCCTAGAAACTCGAGCTCATTAGGATAAGAAATTCTAAGAGTTGGATTAGATTAGTGTTAGTTAGTTTGACCGGTGTCTAAGGTAAGTGGTTCAGGAATTATATTCTGAAGAAAGTTGGTTATTTAATTGATTTCGTTAGCTTATCTATCCAAGATAATTGATGTCTAAGAAAAACAATGGTGGAACTCCCACCAATCTTACACTTACCTGGTCAGTTGAGTAGCTTATCTTATACTTAGAGGGCTTGAAGGTGATCTTGACAGTTAGAAGCTGTCTAAATTTAGGATAATTTTTAGTCAAAATTGATTGCCTAACTTGATTGCTAAAATATCAAATCTAATTAAAACTAATTCTTCTCTCTCTTGTTAACTCTAGGACTCTTTAGGATCTCTTCTTTAGAACTCTTTTCTTTCCTTCTTCTTCTTTTCTTCTCTTCTCTTTCAAAAATAAAATAAAATAAAATAAAAATAATAAAATAATAATAAATAAATAAAATAATAAAAAAATTTAAAAAATAATAATAAAGTAATAAAATAATAAAAAATAATTAAAAAAATTTTAAAAAAATTTGAACCACACGATAGGGTTGCATTAGTACATGCACAATAGAAGATCGCTTTTTCTGACCTAGTTGAATCCAATTATGATATTGAATGGCTGATTTATATTAAATCAAATAATTAAATGGCTAAAAATCCTAGAGAACGACCTGGGTAAATGAAGTAATATTTTATTTCATCTACTTATAATCCATCGACTTGTATCTACTTACCTGATATTTTGGCAACCCACTATGAGATCAAGTCGACCAAAATCCAAATGCTTCTATCTTTCTATGGAAATACCAATGAAAATTCTTATAAGTATCTAGATGAGTTTTTAGAAGTCTGCTCTTTTATAAAAATCCAAAATTTGACTAATGATGCCCTTAGACTAATCTTTTTTTTTATTAAAAGACAAAGCCAAGTACTGGCTTGACATAATAGAAAGACCAATCCAAAATTGGGCTGAATTACAATATGAGTTTCTTAAGAAATTTTATCCTATCGATCAAATCATCACCATGAGGCGAGCCATTATTAGATTTGTTCAATTTTTGGGAGAATAAATTCATGAGTCATCAAAGAGACTTAAGAAACTTTTTAGAAAATGTCCATACCATGATATATCTAAGTGGAAAATTATTCAAGTTTTTTATGAGGATTTAGGAGATCAATATAGGTAAATAGTAGATGGATCCTGTGGAGGTGCATTCATAAATAAGAGTGAGGATGAAGCCTATATCTTATTTGAAATTCTGAATGAAAACTCAATCAATAATCACTACTATAGAAAGAGGCTATGGTAGTGCATACTATGATAATGATTTCAAAAATCATTACAATAGAGTCTACGATAGTGGTTATAAAAAACTACTACCATAGATCAGATCTATGATAGTAGTTTATGCTAACCGCTACTATAGGTCTATCTATAGTAGTGGTTACACGAAACCGCTACCATAGATCAAACCTATAGCAGCGGTTTAAAATAATCGCTATTATAGATACAATATATGGCAGTGGTTGATTGAACCGTTGTAATAGATTGGACTTATAGTAGCAGTTATCTATAACCACTACTATAGCTCCAATCTATTATAGCGGTTTAGTGTAACTATTGTCGTAGGCCCAATATATTATAGTAATTGGGTATAACTGCTACTATAGCTTTTCTTCATATTTTTATTCTAAATAATATATAATTTTAAAATTTAATATCCATCTTTACTGTTCATTATCTAAATAATTATCATTAGAGTGTCGTCATAAAAGATCATCTCAATTCGATAGCCCCAGCATCATCAATCAGTAAAATTCGATTTCGATGAACATGAATAATGGCACGATAATCTAAATGATGGAGACTACTGATGGATCCAAAAATCTACAACGATGATCTTGGTGATGTTTGTAGCATACTATCAAAGTTTTACTTCAATCAAATATCGTTATCATGGTCAATTTAGTACGAGATGATTTCAGTAATTAAATAAGAAATAAGTGATTAAAAGGCCAAACCATGTCAGATTACGAGATAATTTTTTAGTTAAATAATCTTTGCTATAATTTTAATTATTTTATATAGTGATTATTATAAAATTTAAATTATTTCTATATGAACTATTCACATTAAGTAGATCTTGCAAAAATACAAGCATAATTACCAAAGAAATTTAAGAACTAATATCAAGCGATGTATAGTTTTGGATCGTTCTTAGACCCACGATTAAAATTTTACGATCACCACCATAAAAATGATTAAAGTAGTAGCCAAGATCATTTATCTAAAAAATTATCTCATAATCGAATGTCGTCTAGTTCTTTAATCACTCATTTCTCATTTAGTGGCCAAAACCATTCCGTACTAAATTGACCATGATAACGATATCCAATTAAAATAAAACTTTGATAGTGTGCTACAAACATCATCGAGATCATTATTATAAATTTTTGGATCCATCGATGATTTCCATCTATCAAATCATCTTGTCATCATTCGTGATCATCAAAATCAAATTTTATCGATCGATGAAGCTAGGGCTATCGGATCGAGATGGTCTTTTGTGACGATATTTCAATGATAATTATTTAGATAATGAATGATAAAAATGGATATTAAATTTTAAAATTATATAAAATTTAGAAAAAAAAATTAATTTCTAACATACGGCAGCAGTTATTTAAAATTGCTGCCATATATCTATGGCAACGATTTTCAGTAACCGTTACCTTAGATCTATGGCAGCAGTTCAAAAATCACTACCATAGGTAGATTTTTTTTCTAAATTCCATCCTCATTTTATTTTCCTCTTTGATTTCTCTCTCCCTCCGATCTCCGCTGTCGATGAGACCCCCCTCCATTTCCTTCCCCGATCGATGCCGCATCCTCCCCCATCGGCTCCGCCTCCTCCTTCCTTCCCAATAGGCCCAACCATAAGCTCCATTACCTCCTCTCTTTCCTCAACCCAACCCCCCTCCTCCCCCTTCTTCCTTGGCCGACCCAGCCGTCGGCTCCGCACCTCTCTTCCTCAGCTTGCCCCTTCCTACTCTTCTCTCTCTCTTTCTCTCCTCTCTTTCCTTGGCCCGACCCTCCCTCTTCCCTCTTTTTCCCCGATCGACCCACCATCGACTCTGCCACCCTCTCTTCCCTCAGCAACCCCCTCCCCCTTTCTTCGTGGGCCCCTCGTCGGCTTCTCCTCTCTCTCTTCCTCTCTTCACTCGACCCCCCTTCCTTCTCTCTCTCTCTCTCTTTCTCTCCTCTCTTCCCTTAGCTCGACCCCCTTCTTGCTCTATCTCTCTCTTTCTCTCTTCTCTTTTTCTATCTATCTCTCACTCTCTCTCTTCCCTCTTTCTCTCTCTTTCCTCTTTTTTTCTCTCTCACTTCTCTCTTTCTAACTCATTATCTCTCTTATTTTGCAGGTAATCTCTAGCACCGTCGTCTTCCTCTAGCACCGCTGTTGGCGACCCTCGAAGCTCTCTGCATGACCTCCTCTCTATAGCCGCAGGTATTATTTTTTTAATTTTATAATATTATTTATTTATTATTTATAATATTTATAATAATATATATAATTTTTATAATAAATATTATAATTATTTATTATAAAAATTATAATTATCCATCGATCATGGGTCGTGTTGATGGATAAGAAAACTTCTGTCGGCTGATTCTGGATCATGTCAATAGGTTCTGGGCCCAACCATGCCGTATCGACAGCCTTGGACCATGCCATGTCAGCGATCATGGATGGCCCTAAGCCATACCGACGGTCTTAGGCCGTACCATATCGACGACCATGGACTGCCCTTGGGCCGTACTGATCGATAAGAAAATCTCCATCGATGGGTTTTGGGTCGTGTTAGTGGTCGTGAGCTGTGCCGACCACTAAGAGAACCCTCACCCCCACCAGCAGGTTCTGGACCATATTGGCAGCCTTGAACCATGATGTGCCAGCAGTCTTGGGCCCTAGGATAATAGATTATTTACTTTTTGCTTGTTTACTTATCCCATGACTCTCAACCTTGAATCATTAAAATATAAACAAATCAACTTACTACTTTGCTAAATGCTGCCTTAGGATGATATCGAGAACCCACAAAGCTTCTTGACAGTTTTCTATGTCTTAATACATATATAAATATATAATATAGTAATGCAATATTTACTTCTTGGTTTTTGTATAAGCTAAGAAAAAGATTCTAGAAAGAATTTTCTAGGAGTTTATATCTTGTTGCTTTTATTTATTGCATTGCATAACAATTAACCCGTTAATTGATTAGTGTATATAATCTCCAACATCCATACATTTATATGCTTTTGTACGGATGAAAAATTTATATACAATGATCAATTGATTATCCAATTTGGATAGTTTAAAAATTATAAATAATTCTATAGATAATTACAGTAATTAAACGGTATGCTTAGAATTTCGAATAAAATTTTGGACAGCATTTTTTTTTGTTCTCCCTATATAGAAAAACTAAGAAAAAATACTACCAAAATTTTTTTGGATTTTTATTGCATATTGTTTGATTACTCTAATGAACCTATAGAATTAATGCAATTTATGAATGAGATAGGACCTATCTTTACCTATTAGTTGATAATAAGATGCATTCATTGCATATCTAAAAATGATATTTACTCTAAGTTTCATACATGATATTTATTTTGATCCCTATTTAAGATGCATTTTTTATTTATAATGCATATTTGTTTATAATGCATTAGTATATAGTGTAAGTTCCATATATGATTTAATTATAGTATCACCAATTTTTATAACAGATAAGGGTTGGATGAAGTTTAGTAGGCTCTCGTAAGAATATAAGGCTAGACTTCAAAAATTTCTTAATTTTACTATAAGGCAAAATTTTGATTTATTGTTATAGCTGATGAGAAATGGGATGATGTCCAGCCATGGCGAGATCTTTCGATCCAGCCATACAGACAAGAAGGGCAGGCTGATGAACACCACGATCAGATTTGTAAGTAATAAATATATTAGTATGATTAGTATGATAGCATTTATTATAATATTTTATTTAAATTTATAATTATAGGAGTAGTTAGATGCGCTCGTGTGCGAATTACAGGAGCAGTTAGATGCGCTCGTGAGTAAGGGCCCAGACATCTCTGCCCCCCATGACCATCTATCTTAGGTCTTGGGGCCTGAGCACTCTGGAAGGATCTGCAGGCCCGAACATATGCCAATGAGCTACTAGTCTGAGGTGACCATCTCTTCACATGCTTCTGGTGTTGTCAGTTGAAAGCAACTTAAGGAGGCATTAGCATAGGCAGCTCAAGCTATGACGTGTGTAGATCTGGCTATGGTGCAGGCTGCTCACATTAAGAAGTGCACATCTTATTTGGAGGGCATTCCGAGCATCATGGTGATGAGACTCAGTGCACATTTTGAAGCTGACTTCATGAGCCTTGAGGATATGTTGGCCGACGTTCTAGCTCCAGCTCCTCTAGCTTCGACTCCAGTTCCAGCTTCTCCAGCTCGGGCTTCATCTTCTAATGATGATAACGATGTAGATTTAGAAAAATTTTGATGTATTTTTTAAAAAAATATTATAATAAATTTTATTCAGCAATAAAATTTGAAGATTTCATTAATATTCTTATATTTATAATATTTTTTTATATTATTAAATTATATTTATTAGATAAAAAATATAAAATTAAAAAATTATTTTTTTTTATTATTCAAAAGCTATGGCAATGGTTGTAAAATTACTGCATAGGCATGCTAACCGTTGTCATAGGTTTCATGCCAACCACTGTATTAGACCTATGACAGTGATTTTGTAACCGCTGCTATAACCTATGGCAGTAGTTTACAAACCGCTACCATAAATTGATCTGTAGCAGTGATTTTATAATCGCTACTATAGACTCTATGGCAGCGGTTATAAAATCGCTGCTATAGGCTATCTATTGCAGCGATTATAAAATCACTGATATAGGTCAATCTATGGCAGTGGTTTGAAAATCGCTGCCATAAGCTTTCTATGGTAGTGGTTCAAATGATCGCTATTATAACCGCTACCATAGATCTACGACAATGGCTGTAGTGGCAGCAGTTAGCTAATCATTGTCATAGCTTATAACAGTAATTTTTTAGGCTACGGTACCAGTTAGCAACCACTGCCATAGTCCTATTTTGTAGTAGTGAATATTTTGTTATCTTTCTATGAAAAGTTATTCCTCACCAAAAGCGGGTAGAAATCTATGATTTCAATTATCTAGAATCTAGTTCTAAGGCTGACATAAATCTAATAGCTCAAAAATTAAATAAAGTGGATCTGCTCGCCAAAAATTAAATCAATTTCTAATCTTAGGTCAATAATCTCTTGCATAATACACATCACCTTCTAATTATTAGAAGATTTATTCTATATGTGCTAGCCCAACCTATCATGTGAGTGAATGTCCTATGGCTGCATAATTTTCATCTTTCATCCAAGAACAAGTTTAAGCTATATACCGCTACTCCAAGTCAGTTAATGATCTATTTTTAAATATATATATAACCAAAATCGGAGGAACCATCCTAATTTTTTTTGGATACTCTAACAGACTCAGGCTCAGATCTAAATTCTATCGATGCAAAATTATCAAAATAGACCCCAGTACCAAAATTATGCATAAATTAGAGGTCAGTCTGCCTAGCCATCGTATTATAATCAACCATCATACCCACCTCCTCAACAGACCAATCTAGTCGATTATAGATTTCACCAACTACAATAATTAATTTTGACTCATCAATTCTAACTCAACAATAATCCATTAGACAAAGCATCGGGTCGTGCTTGGTCCGACTCGACCCAGGCTCAACGGGCTTGGTACTGTAGTGGGCCGTGCCAAGCACGGCCCATCCCATAAATGGGTCGTGCCAACATGGCACGACAAGCATAAAACCCTTGCCCGGCATGGTCCGTTGGCCCGTCAGACCTTTTTTTTTTGAAATGGGCCAGGTCGGTCTGTAATGGCTAAAATTAGATTTTTTTTATTTTTTAAGGACTAAAATGGCTAGTTTTCTTATTTTTATCATTTTAAACCCTTCAATAGCCAAAAAATGGCTAGATTAAGAGATATTTTGGAAAAATAAAAATTTGAAACTTCTATAAATAAAGCCTTCCTCTTTCATTCCCACCACATCAATTCATCAAACCAATTCTCCCTCCTTTTAATCTTCCTACTTCTATTTGTTCTCTCTTCTAGTAATTTTTCTCTCTTCCATTAAATTATTTAGTATGTAGCAATTATAGTTTAGCAATTTAAGAGTCATACAAGAGGAGGAAGCATCTCTCTTTTGGAGGTCGTAGTTTAAGGATAGCTCCACAAATCTGACTCTCCGACTATCCGACCTCCAATGGCCCGACCCTCCTCCTCTGACTTTCCAATTCTCCAGTCTCAGCTCCACCTCTTCTTTCTCTTTAGCTCTATAATTTAATTTTTTTTGCTGATTACTAGTTAGTTTTTATTTTTTTATATTTACTTAGTTTAGATGGTAAGTTATGATGATGAAAGTATAGCCGGCACTGCTGGGCATGCTGCATTTCTCTTCCTATTTTGAAGGAGGAAGAAACTCTTTCTGCTTCCTCTGAAGCCCTTCTGGAGAAGCTGAATCCTCTTTCCATAAAAGGACTAGCACTGCATAGAATGATTTCGATAGAATTTTGATAGATGGAGTCTATAAGGCAAAATATAAAAAATATATCAAATTATATAGTTGTACCAATACTGGAGGAACTGACCATTTAAAGAGATATCAAGAGTCTCATAGGATAAATGATTCTCATCTTCAAAGCACTCTTAATACATAAGTAGGTGTTCTTGTTGGAACTTTTGCCTATAATCATGAAAATCAAAGAAAGATACTTATAAAATGGATAGTTAGAGATGAATTATCCTTTAGCTTATGTGAATCTTTCAATTTTGAAGAATATATTCAATTAGCTTTACAATCTGCTTATAGAAGAACTAGTAGACGTATATTTAGAAGAGAAGCTATGATAATTTTTTTAGCAATGAAGCATGATTTAATTGATACTCTTTCTGCTTTAAATATAAAAGTATCATTAACTTCTGATATATGAACTGCATCTATAGGTAGTATGTATTTTATTTCTATTACTGCTCATTATATAGATAATGATTGACAATTAAATAAGTGTATTCTTGCTTTTTATTCTTTTAATTATTTTTATTTTGGCCAATAAATTTCTAATGTTATTTATCAAACTGCAGCTGCATATGGCATTAGTAATAAAATTATGTCTGTTACATTTGATAATGCATTTAATAATAATGTAGCTATCCAATTATTGAAAGACTCTTTTCATTTCATTGTTAATGAAAAATTATTTCATATTAGATGTGCATGTCATATTTTGAATCTTTTTGTTCAAGCTGGAATAAGCATGGTTCAAGATATAATTACAAAAACTAGGAATGTGGTATCTTTTATTCATACTTCAAAAGCATGATTGTAAAAATTTAAATAATTATGTTTAGACTATGGTAAATATTTTAAAAAATTTAAACTTGATGTAGTTATCCATTGAAACTCTACATATATGATGATTCACGATGCATATTCATATAAAAATTTATTAAATATATATTTAAATGATCATGGATTAGGATTTATTTTGATTGAAAATGATTGAAAAAAAAATTTTAGAAAATTTTTTAGTTAGTTTTTATAATGCTATAAATACTCTTTCTAGTGTTTATTTTTCAATCTCTTGTGCATTTTTACAACAAGCATATATAATTTATGGTCAATTTATACAATATAGATTTGATGATATTTTAATGCCTATTATTTATGAAATAGATAGAAAATAAAATCAATATTGAGATATGGTATGTCCCATTCATAACTTAGTTACTGTATTTGATCCATGGATCAAATTAAGTGGCATACATATTTTACTTAATGAAATTGATAGATATATGAATTATGATTCTGAAGAATCTAACTAAGGTAACTCAACTACTTCATGATATTTTTGCATTATATGATTAAAAGTTTCATGGATCTAGATAGTCCACATCATCTTCATAATCAACTTCTAGTATCTCTTGTTCATCATCTATTTTTTCATTTCTTGCACATAGAAGATATTCATTTTCTTCATCTACATCTTCTCCATCTTTAAGTAATGAATTAGAATTTTATTTACGAAATGATATATCTTCTACATTAGATGAAAATCAAATAGAAAATCTTGATGTGTTGGTGTGATGGAAGAATATAAAAAATCAATATCCTGTTATGTCTGCAATTGCACGTGATATTTTAGCTGTGTCGATGTCCATAGTAGCATCGAAATCAGCTTTTAGTATACATTGACATGTTTTGGATGAAAAGAAGAGTAGGATGATGGGCGAGATAGTTGAGATGCTACTTTATTTCAAAGATTGGCTGGATGCGGAGGTGAGACTTCAGGATAAAGGAGGACATGATATTGGATCTGATAATGAGAACAACACAAATACAACAGACAATTAATAAGATTTATTTTTAATTCTTAATTTTTAAAAATAATATACTTTTATTTTTTATTTATTGAGGTGAGTCACCTCTATTTTCTTATCAGTTCTCTCTCTCTTTGTATTCTGGAGGTTAGGCCTAGCCCTCCTCAATCTTTTATATAATTTTGATTTATATTAATAAACTGGAAGGGATCTACGTCAAACCCTTCACCATTACAAGGTGGTTTTTATTTTTATAAAAAAAATTAATATCTTATATTTTTTATTCATCCATCAACTTAAGTTATTTTATAAAAATTATTTTTTTAAATAAAAATTTTAAAGAGGCTATACTATGCCAAATATTTCGTGCCATGGCACGGCCCATATGGGTTGGCACGCGGGCCGTGTCGTGCCATGCCTGGCTCGGTGGGCCATGCCGTGCCTGGCTCGATGGGCCATGCTAGCCCAGGCCCTGGAGGGCCATGTCGGGCCTAGGCCGTAGGCCACCAAACCCCAGTCCAACCTGGCCCTCTATTTTGGGCTTTGCCATGGCACAGCCCACTATAGTGCTAAGCGGGACGTGCCTAGCATGGCCCAGTTCATGCCGGGCCAGGTCGACCCATGGACGGCCTAACCCGGTGCCTACCTCTACAATCCATCACCAGGCTAGAAACTCAAATAGAATAATTAACTGAGTCTACTATGAGAAGAGAACTAGGTCAATTGCTGAGCCAACAGATTACAAATCCTATAAACAACCCACTTATTGTCCACTAACTACCTAAATTTAGTCATCAATCTACTATCTTACTTAAGAATCTTCAATTACAGAATGTCAAAGTAATTTCTGAACTCTGAAATAATAGGATTCTTGAGGATCCATATCAAGATCAGGTGAGAAAGGCTTGTACTGATGCTAGCCAAAATAAAAATTTAGAGAAAGAGATTAGAACTGAAACTAACCACATAGAAGAACTTGAGCTCAGAACTAATACTGATACTAGTTCCAACATGAATTAGATAGATAAAAGAAAGAAGAGAACATATGATTTACCTGAGACATATAACCAAAAATCATGTTCCATTCAACCCTAGAAGCTAGTTCTTCTTATAAAAAACAAGGGGTATATAATGAAGAGTCAATAGAGTTGTTTAAGCAAGATCATATTAATTTACCTTCAGAACTGAAGCCATCTTTAGTCATCCTTCCAATTTTCATTGCATCAAACTTAACTCCTAACTCAAAAACTTAATTCATGAGCATTCTAGAAGATCAAATAGGAGAAATTCTTAACAAACAAGAGTTTGAGATTGAGGTCACAAATCATCTTTCCATAATTAACAATGAATACATCAAGAAAGGGATCATAAGTCATCTTCCTAAGATTGCAATGCAAAACAATTAAAATTTATCAATCCAATATTTGACATAGGATATGTAAGCTATATTTTGTCTAGTTGAAGATGGTAAACTTAGTACTTATTGGGTGACAACCCAATATTTACTTTTCTTCAATCTATTTTATCTTTTTAGTTTACTTTCTTTTTAGGATATGTTGAATAAAGTTGGAGGAAGAGCTAAATTTTCAAAGATTCATGCTGGAAAAAAAAATATATTGAGTCAGGTATATTCTTTCCTATTCTTTATTGCATTCTTTATTTTTCTTTCTCCATTGAGAATAATATCAATTAAGTTGAGAGAGAGAATAATAAAAATTTTAATTTTTTAAAATTTTTGAAGAAGTTAGTATTTAGCATTTAGATATTTGATTATACTTAAGAATCGAGTTGAACTAAGTATTTTTAAAAGAAAATTGATGCATAGACTAAAAAAATTTATAAGATATTAAAAAATTAAGTATTAAAAAATTTAATAAAAAGTTAAATCTAGAATTTAAATATTTTTTTTAAGTATTTTTAATTTTTTCTACCAGCATCAAAGAAGAGTCTATTTTTTATGGACTTGTATAGGTTAACTATACATTTTTTATAAAAAAATATTTTTAAAATAAAATAGTTTTTAAGTACTTCTCATTTAGTAACTGAGCCTTTTTGCCTAAGCAAGCATTGAGTTTCACATCAAAAGATGGGAAAGATAAAGAAGCTCGTTGTAAAACTAGTCTTAACTCGTAGTTTATTTGATTTGAGCTAGTAAATCCAAGGAATATTTTATACCTAATATTCTAAAGTCAATTGGTTTGAGAGTCATTGGATCAAGACTCACTACATCGATCAAACAGAAAGCTTAAGAGATTAAGACACTCAATAATAGTATAATATTAAAAAAATATATATTAATTTTTTATGAAGTAACCAAATCTCATTGCCTAAGTAAGCAATAATATTCACATCAAAAAGTGGACAATATGAATAAAAAATTTAATAAATGAAGAATGAAAGTAATAATACACTTGTCCATATGAAAGTTTAGATGATTTAGAGATAAAGGTAGAGAATAATTTAGAAAAAGCTCAAACAAGTTGAATGTTCTTCACTTAATTTTTATACTAGTAAATACTAATACTCTGATAACATACCTCACTTACACTCTACTAAATATCAATGGCCATTTTAGAAATTGCTCGTTAAAATTTGAAACTTTAAAGCTTAAAAGGTATCTAAAACTAAATTCTTTCATTACTCGAGGATGAGCAAAGCTTAAGTTGAAAAGTATGATAATTATCATAAATATACCAACAAAAGTATTAATTTATGAATTATTTTTTTATTTTTAAAAATAAATATTTTTATTTATTTTTTTAGAAAAAATATTTATAAATAAAAAGAGCTCATTTTTTTGTCAAAATGAGGAAAATTTGGAGCAAATTCAATTTAAAATGGATTTGATATGAAGATTCAAAGAAGGAAAAGAAAAAAATAAATTAAAAAAAGGAAAATCAATCGGCCTATGAAGCCAGCACGTAGCCCAGCTACTCCAGTCGAGCGTAGCCCACCCATGCCAACCAGTCAACGCACATGAGGAAAAGGCCTGGCCCAGCACTCCCTACCAGGATATCACCCTAACGTCACAAAACCACATGATCCATGATGGATCGATGGCTAACATGATACGCATGGACCCTTCAAGGGTCCACGAAAAAGATCACGCAACGTTAGAGGGTAGTTTCATAATTTCAACTGGCACGACGTGTGGTGATTCATCCAGGAGTTCACAAGGCCCAGTCTAGATGGTCCATCTACATAGTGATGCATGATCGTGTTGTCCAGAATGCGCCCGATCACGATCCAATGGTTAAGGTATATTCCTGATTTAATTCAAAGATCTCCAGCTCCCCTTTGCGCCATCGGACAATCTTGAGCTCCTCTGACTAAGATCCGATGGCTGAAATAAATTTTGACTTGATCTGAGCTTTTCTAATGGGTTTTTGAGCGATTTTTGAGCCATCTGATCTCCATCTAATGGCCAGCGAGAACCAAGGTTCTATATTAGCAGTAGAGAGCTCTATTTGAGTTGTTTTAGGAGTTTTAAACCAATTTTTATCTAAATTCTTCACGACAGACATAATCAGCATCTATTTAAAGGACCCCAAGCCTCTAGAGTTCAGTATCTTCAGTCAAGAAAAAGCTATGGCATAGGGTAGAGGCTGAGCTTAGATTAATGGTTGCTTCGAGGCAAATGATGTCGGGAGAAAAAGTTGGTCTTCTACATCATCTCAATGTCAATGCTGATCCAAGATTAAGATCACTTGTTCTAATTTTTTTATTTATTTTTCTAATCTTTTTAATTTTATATATTTAATTTTTAAATTTTAATTAATACAAAAAAATTTTATGCACTTTAAATTCATGCTTTTTACTTTTAATTATAAATTTAAATTCATCTCTTTACTTTTAATTGCTTTTTATTTTAATTGCAAGTAGATGCTCAGATCTAAATAGTAGACTTAGTACCAAGTTTATTTTTTGCATCATTTAATTTTTACTTTTTATTTATAATTTTATTTTTTAACTTTATTTTTTTTTAAAAAATTAATAAATTCAAAGATTTTAAAACTAAAGCACTATCTTTTTATGGATTCGATCTGACTCATTATTTTCTACGTATTTTTAATTATTTTAAGAAATCAAAATTAAACTGATAAATACGGCATCTTAATGACAACAACATGCTCTTATCTATTATCCTGTTCAAGATTTTGTTAAATTAAAATACATTGAGACATTCTCTCTAATTTTACTTGAAGTGGCCAATGCTATCTTAACTCACACACTGACTTAACAAGTACTTGACCGCATCTAGAAATCTTTCATTACTGAATTAAAAATTTAAATAGTCTGATACCAAAGTATAATGAGTCACTTGCAAGTCACTATGATGATCTCAAGTTAGAGGAACACTTATATCCATATCCCCTTAGATAACATTTTTGACAGTAAAGTGCTCTAAAATGGTTATATTCAGTGCAGATCAAATGCCACCTGTATGCTATACCAGTATCAATATACTTCTTGGTTAAGAAGACAACCAACCCATATAGCACACAACGAACTATACTCGATATAATTATTATTCTTATTAATAATATATCATTTAATCATGAACAAGTTTAAGAACCACATGATAAATCCATCTTTATCGTATTAGAAGTAGTTCTAAGGACTTTCATCATAATAATGAAGTTCGATTAAGAAGATATACAACCTTATGATAAAATATGCCAAATAATTTTTATTAATAAATAATTTATATATATTTATAAAATTAATCTCGATCATCTACAAGCTAGATGATTGGATTTGGACCACATTTTTCAACACTCGAGGCTTGAGGAGGCAGTCGGGGGGAGGTGGGCCTGGGACTCGGAGCTCAGGGAGGCAGTAGGCAGCTCGGGAAAGCCAGATCCAATAGTGGGGGAAAGAGGGGGACCAGAGGCAGTCAGGGAGAGGTGGGCCGAGGGCTCAAGAAGGTAGTAGGCGGCTGAGGGGCTCGAGATCTGGTGGATGGAGGCTCAGAAAGACGGTCGAGGGGAGGCAGGCTGAGGGCTCAAGGATCGAGGCTTGGGGAGGTAGCCAGGGGTTTGGAGAAGCCCGATTTGGTGGTGAGGGAAAGAGGGGGACTGGAGGTGGTCGGGGGAAGGCGGGCTAGGGGCTTAGGGAGATAGGAGGCGGTTGAGGGGCTCAAGTTCCAATGGTCGGGGGCTTAAGGAAGGGGGATCCGATGGTCGAGGGCTCAGAGAGACCGTCGGTGGCTCGGGGCAGTGGAATCTAGCTAGCAGCAGGGAAAAGATGGGGACAAGTGGGGAGGGAAAAAGGAGGTTTGTCATCGATGGAGGAGCCAACCCAGAAATTGAGAGGGGGTGGGGGTGCACGAGAGGGGGTGTGAGAAAATGAGGGCACATAGAGAAGAAAAAATTTAGGCTTATTAGCGATAGCAAAACACCATTGCTAATAAGTATCCTCCATCACTAATAATAAAAAAATAAAATTAAAAAATAAAATTATTTTTTATTAATGATGCAACTTGTTGTCGTTAAAAGCTAGAAATTCTACTGCTACTATTTTTTTTTTGCAATGGAATAAATTTTGGTCACCTTTTGCCATCAGTAAAAATTGTTATTAGGAACGGCAATTTTTCCATCACTAATAGCCATCGCTAAAAATAAATTTTCTTGTAGTGTCGTTTGATTGTCCTACACTGCATCCACACTCTTCGACTATAGCTCAGTGGCCTAAGCTAGATTAGCTCCGTAGCTGTAGCAGATTGGTGCTAAAGAAAGGATCGCACCACATCTGAGGTTTCGAGTTCTCTCCCACGTCATCCGAGTATGAAGAACTGGAGGATTGTGGCAACATCTTCCACCATCTTTTTGGAGGTACCTACGGAACCCATTGACCCCAACTAGTGTCATTAGGATCTCAGCATCTTGAAGGCATCTACTACTCCAGCCATCATCTCTTAGTAGTTTCACCAGCTCTTGCAGCAGGTCCATGCACTAACTACTATGATGCACAATCTACAGCAGTCTGCTCACCAACCCGTTCCAGCGCCAAGCGATCATCCAACCTCGAAACATACTATATTGATCCCTGCTCCCAAACCTCTGTGGCTTCTCTAGGGATTATAGGTTGAGAAATATGGGTGCTCAGTTCATGCTCCAACTCCTGAAGGCAGCTGTGAAGAATAAAATAATAGCTCTTAAAGCCTCGATTAAAGGAATTGTCCAAATCAGCCATGACCGCCGGATCAAAGAACCAGCCTTCAACTGCCTCCGAACTTAGTATAGTTTTAGATCTGGACCCAGGATGCCTCCGTCTCATGACAGCAAGGTCAGCATCGGATCGACTATGAGCTTCATCGATAGGGCTGGCTTGGTCAGCATTAATTACAAACTTTTTTAGTTTAATACCTATTCAAGCATACAGATATATATATATATATGTAAATGATGAAGTTTACGGGAGAAGAACCATTGCTGTTGTTTGTTGCAGTATATAACGAGATGGATGGGGAGTGTGAATTATTAGATGCTGATTTGAAGGGAGAAATTAAATTGATATAAAATGCCTGCTAAGTGATTAGCTTGCACGTTGTGTATAGAGCAACTTTCTAAATCAGACGAAAAAGGTGGCTCATAGAAACATATACATACATCACCTGAATTAAACTAATTAAATGTGGTACGTATAATAAAATTGTTCTGACCACATGGCATAGTGCAAATAGCATGAACAAAACTGATTAGATGTGTGATTAAGAGAATTATACAAAAGAATAGTCAAAGCTAGACCAATCCATGGTTCCATCCACATGGCAGCTTAAAAATAGGGAGAAACCAAAAAATTGGTCAAAGTTAAACTTTTTTTTATGTAAATGTGTGATGGAGACCGGGGGAGACTTATCTGATGTAGAACTACTTCCGGATGCATCAATAGTTCGGTTTGCTGATGTTGAAGCTCGAATCGAGGCTTCGAAACCACTTGTCGAGCCGAGGCTAAACATGCCTATCCTTGGGGTTACTCCTTAGGATGCCATGGTGGAATCTTTGCCTGTCGCCATCACCAAGGTGTTGGATATGGTGATCCGGTTATCTCAAATTGTTGATAGAAAAACTAGGGCCAGCCTATACAAGTAACTCTAGGAGTAGCAATGGATTTACTTGAAGTTAAGAAAGAAGTCGAGGAAGGAGCGGTTATCATAGCGGCTCAAGTTGTATAGGCAACTGTAGGCCCTTCCCAGCTAGGAGCTTCACCTTTCTATCTTCTATCAAATCTCTATTCCTACTCCTTCCAAGTAGACCCTTCATCTTCCTACTTCTATTCAGTTGCACAAGGAAGTTGACTCAGTGATCTTCACGTACTATTGATCTTAGGAGATAGTTAAAGGATTAATACCTCATGATGAAGACTATCTTTTTGGTATGATAAATAAAGAGATACTGCTGGGTGTATATCATAGCATCATGATGGTAAGTCTTTCTTCTACTTGCTCGATGCGTATCTCTACTTCTTTGTTGACTAAGCAGTCAACCATGAAGGCAGGTTTCAACATTCGAGCATTAGAGGCTAGGCTGGCACATCACATAATCGCATGAGGGCAACCAAAGAAGATGCATCCCAGGCGATCATAGTTGAGCTCTAGTGGAAGAGGGGCAAAATGCTGCCAAGGAGGCATGGGAGACCTTGCAAAGACAGTTTCATACTTATCTCATTTGGAACAAGAAGTTGAAGAATGCCTTTGAAGGTTCTCAGCGGGAGGCTGAAACATTGAAGAAGGGAGTTTGTCAACTACTTGAGGCTTCTCATCCAGCTTCCTATGAACAAGAGGTTCTGGCTAATGTGGATGAGAAAGCATTGGAGATTCCTCTACTATAAGAAAATATAGTATTAGCAATGGTAGAAAAGCCATCACTAATAGTGCTCTTTATCGATAGTGAATTACGACCAAATTTTTTTTTTGTTGCTAAAAGTCATTAATTATTAGCGACAGCTAGATTGGTTATTATAGACGGCTAAGTCATCGCTAATACTTATTAGTGATCGCTTTAGCGATGGAGGTTCAGCCATCATTAATAACTAGTAATTTTATTTTATTTGATGATAACATTATTAACAACCAAAAATTTTATTAGCGATGGCTATAGTGATGATAATTTTACCATCGCTAATATTTATCCTATTTCTTCTATTTTTGCTCATCTCACCACTACCTTGCTCTTCCCCCACCGCCAGATCCCACTTTCCCAAGCTCCCGACCATCGAATCCCACTTCGCCGAGCCCTAGACTGCCTCCCCGTGTGAGCCCCTGGCCACCTCTTTGATTTAAGTATTATTTTTAACCAGTGATAGTATTTTTCAGTTGAGCTCGGATATGGGTAGGACCCAGCCAAGCCTGGTACAGTTCTAGCCCTAACTATGATGAAGATTTTGGATGGTTGATTTTCAATTAGTGATCCTTATTAGAATAGATATTATATTTTCTGAATCTCTTTTTATCAATCAATAATTATTCTATCATAAAAAATTATTAACAACAAAATTTTAAAATTTTAGTAACGATAATCGCATTGTTAATAAAAAATAATTTTATTTTTTTAATTTAATTTTATTATTAGCGATGGTAGGATACTTATTAGAGACAGCAAAATGCTATCACTAATAAATAAAAAAATAATTTTATTTTTTTATTTTTTTTATAATTATTAGCAATAAAAAAATTTATTAACGATGATAAATTAATTATCATCTATAATAAAAAATAATTTTATTTTTTAAATATATTTATATAATTAATAGTAATGAATAAATTATTAGCAATGGTACTTTATCATTGCTAATAAATTTATTTTTTAATATATTTTTTATTTATTAGAGATGGAAGAAAATTATTAGTGATAGTATTTTATCGTTGCTAATAAATTTTTTCATCTCTAATATAATTATTAGCGATAGTATTTTATCATCACTAATAAATTTATTTTAAAATATAACTATTAGTGATGGAGAAAAATTATTAACGATAGTATTTTGCCATCGTTAATAATCTTTTCGTCCTCATTTTCTTCCATCGTATGCTTTTGTCCCCCCCCCCCGCACGCCCTCATTTTTCTCCAACCTCCGCATTTTCTCCCACCATTTACCCTTCGATCCCCTCACCAACCGCATCTTTCCTCTGCCTCTAGTCCTCATTTTTTTTCTACTGTGCTGTCGGATCCAGCATCATCGAGCACCTAACCACCTCTCCGAGCCTTTGGTCGTGAGCCCTTAACTGCCTCCCACCTCTTCAAGCCCCCAATCACAAGCCCTCAGCTACCTCCCACCTTCCTAAGCCCCTGATTGTCCCCAACTCGCCTCCCCTCGGCTGTCGATCTGGTCCCTCTCTTTCCCCGCTATCAGATCTAGCTTCCCCAAGCTACTAATTGCCTCCCCTCGGCTAGCCCAGCCCGACCTGCCTCCTTCCGATGGTCTGTCTAATCCCCTTCTTTCCTCTACTATCGGAACTGGCTTCCCTGAGCTACTGGCCTCCTTCTCGAGCCCCGACAACATCATCTCCTACCACGCAGCGCCACAGCACCATCTCCTATTGTTGTGTTTGGTGAGTATTAGTGATAGCTGCATAGCAATCGCCAAATAATATTATTTTATTTTTTTTAATATTTTAAATTAATATTTATATAATTTAATTAAATTAGATTTAATATTTAAATTAAATTAATAATATTTAATTAAATTTTATTAAATTTATTCTAAATTTATAATATTTAATTAATTTTTTTATTAATAATATTAATAATAATATTATTATTATTATTAATTTTTGAAAAAAGTAGATCAGACTCAAGAAGGGATGCTAATTTTTAAAAAATTTTAAAAACAGGGCTTGGGTCAAATTTTTGAACTCTAAATCGAGCTGGACTTTGGACTCAAGCTAGGATCGGGCCAAAGGTATATCCGAGCTTGCCCAAAATACAAACGGACTCCATAATTAGGCTCAAACCCAGTCTAAACCATTTCAGGCTTAACCCAAAGTCCAACCTAAAGTCGGGCTGGTCCAAGCCTAGTTCCAGCCCTAGTTATAATCTTTTTACCCTTTTTCTTTTTGAAATTATCCTTGTTACTTAAATCAATATTAGTCATTAAGCTAATAAGATATTAGATTGCAAAAGTTGGGCTTTGCAAACTAGATAGAAAAAATGATGTTAATGACTAGCAAATAAAGTTAAGTAAACCATCCAAAATCTTTAATTTATTGCGGTGGTTGAGATTATACTAAGCTCTCAATGTTATCTAGGAGCTTGGTTTTAATAATGATGTGGGAGCATGGTAAGACAATTAGGCATCACAATGCATTGAGTTAGAGGAACAACTAATGCAACCTCAATTGGCACCCAATCCAATGCAATTTCAGATTGTGACTTTTTACCTTAAGAGGTTGCTCCATTTGCTCTACTTTCCATGGTCCAATCTGAGCCAACCCATTCCCCAACCTAAACCATCTCAGCTCAACACATCGATGAGTAGTTTAGTAACATTAAGAAAAGAAAAAGAAAAATTTTATTCTATCTTTTATTTATCTCTTTTCAAGAGAAGGACGGTGTCTATTTCCACCCACTTCATCAAGTTAATAAAAAGACTTAGTCAAGAACAAGATTGAAAGATAGAAGGATTAGTTTTTTATCCTTCACGTAACACTTGATTTTTGGACTACCCACCTGATGCAGAGCAATACTTCATTTATAAATTACAGCAGAAACATCGCTATAGTAATATGATAATTAATTGCTCTAATCGGCTGTTACTATAGTTTCTTTGATTCTGATTCTTTTAGATTAATTGCTCTAATTATTATAATTTCTATAGCTTTAAAAATTTAATTAATTACTATTTTGTATTCTTCTAATTTCTATTTTTTATGCTAAATATCAAAATATGCAATATAGTCTATGTGCAGAGGTTTGCTTTAAGGTTTGTCTAGGGAGGTTATGATGATTTTAAGATGTCTTTTTGCTGATTCAACTATTTCTAACAATAATAATCTTGAATGGCCTTCTTCTACAGGCAACTGATTATTGTCATTTTGATTTAGTTGTAGATGAAATACTAAATTTGAGCCTCCTCTTTCTCTTTCCTTCTTTGATGTTCTAACTATTTTTAATTTTTTGATGGTTAATATAAACTTTCATTATATGATGGTCTAATTATCATTTTTAATTTCATTATATTTAGCCCCCGTGCGCTCTACATGCTCAGGCTGAGGAAAGGTATCGGTCAGCATTGCGAACATAAAGACAGGACGTGCCCTGCATGCTCAGGTCTTGGGTCCCAACTAGCATCCAAGGCATCCAGCCCTCATGCATCCTGTATGCTCAAGCCGATAGTATTAATTTTATAAAAAAATTACATTGCATGGAGCCATAGATCCATCTTTTGATTAATATACATATTCTACTATATCCATGTATTTATATATTTTTATATAGATGGAAGAATTATGTACATTAATCAATTGATTATCTAATATGGATAGTTTAGAAAATGTAAATAATTCTATAGATCATTATAGTAATCAAACGATATGCTGAGAGTTCGAAAAAAATTTTGGACCATATTTTTCTTTAGTTCAATTTGCACATCTTTAATCGTATGGAAAGAATTAAAAAAAATACTGTCAAAATTTATTTTGGCCCCTATTATATATCGTTTGATTACTGTAATTGAGTTATAGAATTAATGTATTTTCTAAATGGGATAGGACCTTCTATACCTAATAGTTGATGATATGATGCATTTACTATGTAAGCTATTTTGAATGATAAAATAATTAATTAGCAGTTGCCTTGTATTTATGTATATATAGAATTCTTATATAGTGTGCTAAGAACCATAGTTGGATGGACCGTCAAGTAGTCGATGGGGTAATTTTCACTGAATATAGGGAGGGTATAGAGTACTTCTATGATTTTGCTTTTGAAAATGCAACACTCTTATATCAAGGATGGGCTCATTGCCCTTGTAATAAATATAATAATAAAAAAATATTTGATAGGGATATCATTACTGTCCATTTGTATAAGAGTGGATTTATGCCTAGCTATAAACATTGGTACCTGCATTGAGAGATGTGGGAGAAAATTGCATAGGTTAGAAGCGAGCAGGACAAGAACACAGATAGAATAGTAGACATAGTTATAGATGCGGTTAGTCTTGTATTTAACTAGAATGTGGAGGATGATTCAGAAGCTGGCAGCAATAATTTCTACCATATGCTAAAAGATGCTGATGAACCACTATGGCTGAGATGTGAAACACACTATATTGTCAGCTACGTCAAAGTTGTTAAACTTGAAGGCCAAATTTAATATGATGATCAATTGTTATTATAGGATGGTAGCAATAATAAAGATAATGCTACCGAAGAATGAGAAGCTTGTTGGGAGCTTCGATACTTCAAACAAGATAGTGAAAAGGTTGGGCATGAGATATAAGAAGATAGATGCATATCATATTGCATACTTTTCTATAAGGAGGACCAACTGAAGAGTTCATATGACGTATGCAGTCAAAGCCAATTTAAGCGAAGGCAAGATGATAGAAATCAGAAGGACATACCATACAAGGTTCTTTGGTGCCTTCCCCTCACTCCTAAATTTTGGAGGCTTTACTTGTCCAAGAGTATTGATAGGCAGACGAGATGGTACGAAGAAGGAATTCACAAGTACTCTAATATGATAAATCATTCATCGGACAGTGAGGCATGAAAGTAATTTGATGCTTGCCATCTTTATTTGCTCAAGAATCACACAATGTTCGGCTGTATTTATCTACAGATAGCTTTATACTATTCAGTTTTGCAGCGGCCCCTAATTCATGTTAATCAATTTTTATTACTCTACATAATCTGCCACTTGTGATGTGCATGAAAGAACATAATATTTTTCTTATATTAATCATTCCTGAACCATGACATTCTAGTAGAAGCATTGATATATATCTAAGGCCTCTTGTTGATGAGTTGAAATTCTTATAGTTTGATGGTATATATACTTTCGATGCATTAAAGAAGTAGAATTTTGTAATAAAGACTGTATTGATATGGACCATTAGCGATTTTTTTGCTTAGGGGATGCTATCAGGATGGAGCATTCATAAAAAGCTTGCATGTCTCTATTGCATGGAGAATACAAAATTATTTTAGCTTGAGCATGGTCGTAAGCTCTGCTGGTTCGATTGTCATCATCAATTCTTCTCCTAGTATCATCCTTTTCGAAAGCAGCGGAATAGTTTTAGAAGAAATAAGATAGAGAAGGACCATGCATCCTTGTGCCTTAGTCATATTGAAGTATTTCAGAGGGTATCCCAATTAGATGAAGTCTAGTTTGGCATGCTACTTGACATGCAGAAGCCTCGGAAGTTTGGTAGAACTAATAACTAGGTAAAGTCAAGCATCTTTCAAAAATTATTGTACTGGTCTATCAATTTGATCCATCATAATCTTGATGTCATACATTTAAGAAAAATATATTCGATAATATTTTCTATACTATTATGGATATTAAGGATAAGACGAAGGATAATTCCAAAGCTTGAATAAATATGAAGAATATATGCAAGCATCCTTTATTAGATCTAGTTGAGGTGTCACCTAAAAAATTTCTAAAGCCAAAAGCATCTTATACCTTAATGAGGGAGCAGTTGAAGGATGTTTATGAATGGTATAAAAGTCTTAAATTCTTAGATGGTTATGCAAGTAATCTAGTTTGGTACATCAATATCAAAGATTGTAGGTTTTATGGGCTAAAAAGCCATGACTGCCATATCTTCATGCAATAATTACTCCTATTGAGTTGGCGTGATCTCCTTTCCAACTCCATATGAGGTTCTTTGACCGAGCTTAGCCTTTATTCAAGAGACATTTATGCTACCTAACTATCCACCGACCATATCTCCAATCTTAAGGCTAGCAATATAGAGATCATATGCAAGTTAGAGAAGATATTTTCTTCTAGCTTCTTCAACTTCATGGAGTACCTCGTGATTCAGCTAGCATGGAAAATTAGAGTGGGGGGACCAGTACAGTATAGGTGGATGTATCCATTTGAAAGACACATGCACAGTCTCAAGAACAAAATAAAAAATAAGGCCCAAGTCAAAGGTTCTATTATGGCGGCTTATATAATAGAAAAATTTTAAATTTTAGCCGACACTACTTTAGTCCTAGTGTGTAAACAAAGCTGACTCAAGTGGGCCAAAATGATGATGACGGTGGTAAAGGATCAAAGCAGGAGATCTCAATATTTATCTATCCCACTCGTGAATTTGGGCACGAGATTCATTGGGTTTTCTCTAGTATTGAATTTCGATAGGCAAAGATATATATTTTGCTAAACTATAAAGAGATCGACCCATATGTCCTATAAGTGTCTATCATAATTCCAACTCTCTTTAATCACTTATTTTAGTATACTTAGCTTATACATGTTTAGGCAATATGATGAGATGCTGAGATGGGATAATTCGAGAATAAGTGATGAAGAAATATCCACACAATGCTCATAAAACTTCGCATATTGGTTCCATCAATTGGTAAGCATCTATTGTTATTTTATATATTTTATTTTTTTAATATATCCTTTTTATAACATGTAGATCATGCAAGGGGGTGAATCCATACTCAAGAAGCTGAGACTATTAGGTTATAAGCCAACAAAATACATGACATGTTATGATGGCTGTAATGTAAATGATTTCAAATTTCACATTCAGCAATATAAAAATCATAAAAGCATAATGAATAGTGGTGTGTGTGTAAAGGATAGCTGGTAGGAAGAGACTGAGAGTGACTACTATTGAATCCTCGAAGAAGTGATCAAGATAATCTACATTAGAGATAATAGTGTCAATCTATTTAAGTACCAATAGTTTGATAATAATATTGGTATGAAGGTTGATCTATGATACGAGCTTATTGAAATCAAACATGGATGAAAAGCATATGTCAACGAGCCATTTGTGCTAGCTTAACAAGCTACTCAAGTGTATTATACTTCTTTTTCATCAAGAAATAGAGAAAGAAAAGATTGATGGGCAGTATGCCGAGTTAAGTTTTGAGCCATTCATTACATGCTCAAAGAAGAAGAAGACCTCAATTACTAGAATGCTTTCAGGATGATGAAATATTAGGGTTTCATCGATCTTCAATAGATGTTGAGTTGGATGCTTCATGAATTCTCATACATGATGGCCAACATGAGGAGATAGATTCAACTAATTTTGTTTTAAAAGATAATCCTATCCAAGAAGATGAGGAAGAACTAGAAGAAGAGGAAAAGATAGAAAAAAAGAAAGAAGTAGAAGAAGAAAAAGAATCAAAAGAAGAATCCGAAGGATACTAGACATCTAAAGAGGTCAATGAATAGGGCTAAGTATATAATTCTTGAATCATTTTAATTATTTATCTTACATCATTTTAAATCTTACATTGCCATCTATAATTATATAACTAATTTAGTGAATCTATTTATTTTTATTTTTAAAAATTATATATCATGTTTTTCAGAGGCTTGAGCCATGCCAGCTAAGGGTAAAGCTCTCAAGAAGAGAGCGATCATGTAGTCAGCTTGCATGATTCTACACCCTCACACCAGACGATAAATTTTAATACTTTAAATATTATTATTTATATTATTTTATTCTTTGCTAACTAATATAATATTCTTTATATTAGATATTTTATGCTCAGGTTCGGATGATAAAGGATCACCAGTTACCCCATAATCACATACAGCGCGACTAGCTCCTAGACAGAGTCATAATCGAGAACCTGCCCGGCTTGCAGTACCTTCGACTCAGCTAGAGGATAGAGAGCTCATCCATATTTAAAGTCGCTCGTAAGTACCATAACTTTAATTAATATATTTAGAATTTAGCTATTCTAGAGTTAACATTTATTTTTTAAAATTAATTTTATAATATATTTAGAGAGTCTAGAGTATCTCATGTAGTTACCGTCATCATCCGATACTTGATGCTGAGGCTAGTGAATAAGTTCTCCAACTAGCCATTTGGAGCTCTTGATGCAGCCTGAAAGATATTTCAGATAAGCCAAAAATATTTAATTTTTAAATTTACTGTAGATTTATATTATATTTGTTAATACATAGTTGCTTCTACTTATAGAAATACTATCGATTCAAGACTACTCAGGATGAGGAGGCTGGCCATCGAACCTTCAAGGAGGTGGCCACATGGAGGCTTCAGGATGGTCTGTATATCCTTCGACAGTCCGCCATCAAGCATTTCAATTTTCAGTCACCATCAGACTGGAGATCCTACAGAGATTATTAGATGCGAGTGGATATATGGAAGGCCCTCTACGACCAGTGGAATAGTGAAGAGTATTCTAGTAAACGACAGAGGTACCGATAGAATCAGGCATCCAGTAAGATCTAATTAGGCATACGGGTGGCTCCATCGGTACATATATTGTAGCCAACAGACTAGTAAGAAATTTATACCAAAACTTTTTACTAGAATTATAAAAATTTATATATATATATATATATATATATATATATATATATATATATATATATATATATATATTTAATTTTATTATTTACTTATTGTAGATATAGCAGCTGGGTCATCCATCAAGCCAGCTGCAGTTGTAAGAGACCACATACTAATCTAGGAGGACTAGTAATTACTTAGATTCTAGGTCATGACAGATCACAGTAAGAATTTTAAACTATATTTATTAAATTATTATAGGATCAGATATGCATATTAGAACTAATATATTTTTGAACTATGTAGATGGATTATGTGGAGTATGTCATTATGTGGTATAGTGATGACCCATCCACTCAGCCCTTCATTGATCTTGAGGGATGGCTTAGGATCACCGGAGGGATGAGTAGGAGTTGAGTTATAGAATTCGGCCATAGCTTCGATCCTTCAGTAGCTCGATACTCTTTGACATCCTTACAGGCTTCGACATCCCAGACTTGGAGTGATGCGCACGTGGTGGAGGTTGTACAGAGGCTTTTGAACCAATGATCTCAAAGCTTCTAAGATGCTATCTGTGATACGATTATGGAGATCCTTCGAGACACACAGCTACATGACCAGCTAGACTTATTATTTTAGCCATCACATTAGATAATTCTATTAATAATTTTTTTTACTTATTTTAAATTTTTATTTTTAGAAGCTTCACATATTTAGGATTGAGTCGAAAAAAAGATGTAGGAACTAAAAATTTAATCTAACTATCCAATTAATATGTCGAGAGTATTTATAGCTCCATATCATCGAATAAAATATGTAGGAATAATTTATTTAAGAATCAAAGGAGTGTATTGAAAGATACATTTTTGTATCGAAAGATACACCTCCATATCAAAATTTATAAATAATATTTTTTTTTTTATTTAAGGATACTGAGACATCCAATTTTCATACACCAACTACTGGAGAGGAGCAGGACGATGAGAAGGATCTGACTTAATTTTTTTTATTTTGATGTATTATATTTTTTAATACTACTTATAAAATTATATCATTTATATTTTTAATATAATATAATTAAATTTTATTTATGATTGTAATATTATTTTTAAATTTTTAATTATAATAGGTGTTAGAAATCATAATTGATTATGATTAATTAAAATAAATTTTATAAAATATTATTATATTTTTTTAAAAAAATAAAATTAACTATTACTGACAGCATTGGCCATCACTAATACATATTAGCGATGGCATTAGTGATAAAATAAGCTATTGCTATTTTTTTAAAAAAAATTTAAAAAAATTATTTAAAAATAAAAAAATAAATAGCGATGGTATTTAGTCATCATAAATGCTGTCTCTAATAGTAGTTATTAGCAATGTCTAGAATTTCTTTCGCTAATAATGGCAATTAGCGACCAAGATTATTCCGACCACTATTTAGTAATAGTTTTCCATCGCTAATACTATTATCGATGGCAAGACCACTATTAGCGATGGCAATTAGCCATCGCTAATAGTTAAATTTCTTACAGTAGTCACCCTACTTTTTGAGAATGAGGGGCCTAAGTCAATGTGCATGAGGAAGATGATCACCTTCGAGGAACTACATATAAGGAGACACTACTACAAAAATGACCTATGACAGCGCTTATTATGGTAGCGATTTTCGAAACTGCTACCATAGCACCTACGACAGTGATTTTCGTTAACCACTGCTATAGGTCCGACATATAGCAGTGATTAACGAAAACTGCTATCGTAGGTCGAACCTATAGCAGCGATTATAAAAAATTACTGCCGTAGGTCGATCTATAGTAACAGTTTATTGTAACCGCTGCCATAAGTCGGACCTATAGCAGTGGTTAGTAGAAACTGCTACTATAATCTAATTTATGATAGCGGTTAATTGTAACCACTGTCATATATTTTTTATTTTTTAAAATATTATATAATTTTAAAATTTAATATCCATCTTCATCATTTATTATCTAAATAATTATCATTAGAATATCATCACAAAAGATTGCCTCAATCTAATGGCCCTAGCTCCATCGATCAGAAAAATTCGATTTCAACGACCACGAATGACGATGCGATGATCTGATAGATGGAGATCTCTAATAGATCCAAAAACCTACAACAATAATTTTGATAATATTTGTAGCATACTATCAAAATTTTACTTCAATCGAATATCATTATCTTGGTCAATTTAGTATAGGTTAGTTTCGATCGTTAAATGATAAACGATTGATCAAAGGACCAAATGGTATTCGATTATGAGATAATTTTTTTTATAAATAATCTTGACTACTACTTTAATTATTTTTCATGATGATGATTATAAAATTTAACTCATGAGATGAAGAACGATCTAAAACTATACGTCTCCTGATAACTATTCTAAAACTTCACTGGTTATTATGCTCGTGCTTTTGTAATGTCTGCTTAACATGAATAGTTTATATGAAAATAATTTAAATTTTACTATCATCACCATATAAAATATTTAAAATTATAACAAAAATCATTTAACTAAAAAATTATCTCATAATCGAATGCCGTTTAACCCTTTGATCGCTTGTTTCTAATTTAACGGTCGAAATCATTCCGTATACTAAATTGACCATGATAACGATATCCGATTGAAGTGAAACTTTGATAGTATACTACAAACATCATCGAGATTATCGTTGTAGATTTTTAGATTCATCGAAGATCTCTATCTATTAGATCGTCGCATCATCGTTCGTGATCGTTGAAATTAAATTTTTTTGATCGATGAAGCTAGGGCCATCGGATCAAGGTGATCTTTTGCGATGACACTCTAATGATAATTATTTAGATAATGAATGGTGAAGATGGGTATTAAATTTTAAAATTATATAATATTTAAAAAAATTTAAAAAAAATTATTTTTTATCTATGGCAGCGGTCATCAAAAATTGCTGCTATAGATTTACAGCAGCGATTATAGAACCGCTGCCATAGATCTATGACAGTGGTTACTATGGCAGCGATTTTAGATAACTGCTGCCATAGATCTATGACAGCGGTTCGATAATCGCTGCCGTAGATCTATGATGGTGATTCGATAACCGCTACCGTAGGTTAGATTAAAAATATTTAAATTTTTTCTTTCCTCTCATGCGTGCTCAATCTCTCTCGCTCTCTCTCCTCCCCTCCTTTTCATCATCGGATGAAGCTCCTTCCCCATGATCAATGGCGTCGCCCCTCCTCCTCCCAGCCAATGTCGCCCCCTCCCCCGGTTGGCGTCACCCCTCCTCCCCCAACTGGCGTCGCCCCTCCTCCCCCTCGACGACACCTCCCCTCCTTCCCCTCCCTCTCCAGCACCCCCATCCCGCCGCCCCTCTCGCCACCCCCATCCCCACCCGGCCCTCCACCCCTACATCCGACCCTCTCTCGGCCTCCAGCAAAACCTCCCTCCGATGAACCCCCATCCAACCCTTCCTCGACACCCCACAAAAAATCCTCCTCCGACGAAACCCCCCTCCACCCTTGCTCAGCCCTCCACGAAAACCCCCTTGCCCCTCCCTCGGTCCCTAGCGAACCCCCCCTTTGGGGTGAACCCCCATCCGACCCTCCTTCGGCCCCCACAAAAACCCCACCCCCCCACCACCACCATTCTGACCCTCCCTTGATCGAATGCAAAGCCTCCTTCGGCCTCCTCGTCACTATGCCCCCTCCCCCTAGCCCCCATCCCTGCCGCCCTTGCTCTCTCTTTTTCTCTTTTTCTCTCTTCTCTATCTCACTATCTTGCTTTTATTTCATAGGTTACCTCTAGTGTCGTCGTCCTCCTCTAGCATCGTCGTCGGTGACCTTCAGAGCTTTCGGTGCGATCCGCTCTCTATAGCCGCAGGTATAATTTTTTTTTAATTTTATAGTATTATTTATTAATCATGTATATTTATAATAATTTATAAAATATTTATAATAAATATTATAAATATTTATTATAAATATTATAATTATCTGCATGCCATAGTTTTTGGGTCGTGCTGTGGCAGTAGCCTTGGGCCGTGCCATGTCGGTAGCTGTGGACTAGATCTGTCAATGAATTAAATTTGGATTAAAATTTGAATATTCAGATCCAGACCTAATTTTAATTACTAGTACTGGATCCAAACCCGAATACTCGATGGATCTATACTTGAGCAGCTTATTTTTTGGATACAGGACTGTCCTCCGAGTCAATGAGAGAGGATGGTTAGACATTGAAGATAAAATTTTTAACTTTTAAATTTTTTAATATATTTAAAGTTTTATTTAAATATTTTTTAAATATTTATTATTTATTTAAATATTTATTAGGCTATCTTCCATCAGAATCGAGAGAATCATGCAGTTTAGGAGTATACGCACACTCTAGGCTACGAGTCTATGGCCAGTCATATACATAGAGAGGTAATTAATTTTAAATCTTACTAGATAAATTAAATTCATATTTTTTATCATCTTTTTGATAAATTTATTTTTTATTATAGCTGATGAAAAATGGAATGATGCCAGCTATAGCGAGATCTTTCGATCCAGCCGATGGACAAGATGGGCAAATTGATGAACATCGCGATCGAATGTATTTTTGTAAGTATTAAATATATTAGTATATATGATTAGTATTATAGTATTTTTTATAAAATTTTATTTTAATTTATAATTATAGAATCAGTTAGATGCGCTCGCAAGCGAGAGCTCGGATACTTCTGGGCCCCATGACCATCTGTCTCAGGTCTTGGAGCCTGAGCACTCTGGGAGGATCCGATGCAGGCTCGGATAAATGTCGATGAGCTACTGATCCGAGGTGAGTGCCTCCTCATAGATTTCTAGTGTCATCAACAGGGAGGAGTTTGAGGAGGCGTTGGCATAGGTAGATCATGCTGTGATGCAAGCAGATCGGGCTGAGAAGTGCACATCTTATCTGAAGGACATCATGAGAGATATGATGTCGATGCTCAGTGCGCATTTTAGAGTCACGAACTTCGAGGATATGTTGGCTCGCATTCCAGCTCCAGCTGTGGTTCTCGATGACGACGACGATGACGATGATGTAGATTTAGGAGACTTTTGATATATTTTATTTTTTTAAAAAAAAATATTATAATAAATTTTATTCGATAATAAAATTTTAGTATTTCAAAATAATTTTTATGTTTGTTATATTTTCTTATATTATATATCTATATTTATCAGATAAAATATATAAAAAAATAAAAATTTTATTTTTTTAAATTATTCAAGATCTACGACAGCGGTTTTACAACTGCTGCCATATCCATGCCAATCGTTGTCATAGGTCCGATGCCAACCGCTATACTAGATTTATGGTAGCGGTTACAAATCACTGTCATAGCTCTTTCTTATAGTAGTGAGACTGACCTTCGATATGAGGTCATGAGGCTCGAAGATAAGCTTCAAATGATAAAGGATGAAGCTTCTTCAGCTCAGGCCAACAAGGCTCCACTTTTCACCAAGTTGCTAATATGAAGACGAAGCTAGTCAAAGCAAAAGGGAGGATCGACCAACTAAAAGTTTAAGTGACTAGCTAGTCTTTAGGAGGCCTCTCAGATTCAAACTTGGTTCAACAGCCCCGATGGGATGATCGCCAACCTTCACCTCAGTCAAAAAAGCACCACCGACCATGCCCGATCGAATGGGCTTTGCTAGAAACATTGGGAGCATGGTCGAACCTTGATCTCCCACACCTTGACTTAGATTAATGCTCGCAATAATCTTTTGGCTTAGTGGTCCTCCAGCCTTGATAGGTTGGACACCAATCTTCACCTCCACCTATGGTACATCCTCGATGACACCTGGAGAAGGCTCGGTCAGGCGAACATCACTCAAGGTTGAACTCTATCCTTGCTCTCCTTTGCTCACCCCGACATGTCTAACCTTCCTCCTCTTCATCCTTGGCAAGCCAAGTAGCAACTCCTCCTTAGTAAACCTTATTCCTATTCAAGTCAAAGAGCCACAAGATGAGGATATGTGCATAGGGGAAGAGAAAGAAGAAATTTAACACGTAAAAGGAGAATTCATTCATTTCCAATGATTTTTTCTAAAAATTATAAAGATCTATCAATCAGAATGACAAAAAGAAAGAAAAATTTATTGGAGGTGTGACTTGGCATCACTCTCGTCATCCCCATCTTCTCCCACATTGGCCAAACTGTTGCTTGAAGAACACAAGGCCAATGCAGATACAAGGCTCAAATTGAGTCTCAAAAATTATGCCTCAATCTTCCTCTTGCACCGACTGAAGTTAGTAAAGAAGGCCTCTTGGCATGACGCCAAGAGTTCCTCTCGAAAAGCTTTGCTTCACTTGAAGTCCTCCATGCCTTTAGTAGCAGCCTTCATGAGATGATGCTCTGCAGCCGCAACCTCATCCGCCAACCAAGATTGAGCTATCCTCGCCTAGGTCATCTTCCCTCTGGCCTGGTTCGTAGCTCTTTTGACCTTTGCCATTTGGTCCCATGCATGTGCAGCCTCAGCTTCACTCTCCTTAAGCTAAGCCATCTTTATTCCAAGATTTTTCTCAATTTCCTCCTCGAAAGCCTAGTTCTCCTCTAAAGCTGCCTCTACAACATTGGCTCAAGACCTCTAAGTAGCTAGCTGCTCCTCCGACCACACAAAGATGGACTATAACTCTTTCTTGGTCACATCCCCCTCCTCCTCAATCATTTGAAGATGATAGCAAAGCTGGTGAGCTTCTTCGTCCAAACATTGGATTTGTTGAAGCAAACCCATGTCGCAAAAACTCCTAGAAAGGCAACGTCAAGTTAGAATGAAAGCACACCAAAAGAAGAATCAAGGCCAAAGTGTTACCTCGGCCACATCTTGGAGACACTCCCTAAAGGATCGCGCCTACTATCTTGCCACTTCGGTCAAAGGCACCAGCTCTCCTAATAACTTTGCATAGGCCTCAGTTGCTAGCTTAGAACTGTCGACAGAAGGTGGTGAAACGATTAAAGGGGATAGAGCAACTACGATAGGAGGACCATCCCTAGTAGGAACTACTTTGATCCCAACGGCCTTGGATGGAGGGGTTGTATACTTCTTCTTCGACCACTTCTCCCCTAGCTGATCTGCAACCTTAGCTACTTCAGGCTATATAGCCTTAGGTTTGACGGTCTTAGCCCTGGCAATCTCGAGCTCAGTAATTTCAATCTCGATAGTTGTAGCCTCAGCTACAGCAACCTCAGAAGGAGATAAGATGATCATCTTCCTCTTCTTCTCCTTTTTATTTATCTTCCTGAGGGGGTTAGCACCTGCTAGCTCCTTCTAGGAGACTACTAAGCTTGCAAGAGTATATAAGGAATTAGCATGACTTCCTTCATGGTTTGAGGGAGGAAAGAACAAATACTGGTACTTATGGACTCGGACCCTCGTAGTACAGGCTCTGTAGAAGGTCCCCCCCAAAGAAGCTCAGAGTATGGCAGCACCACGAGCCATTTCAACTCCTCTACCATCACCTCCTCCATTTTGGTCTGCTTCAAAAGATCCAATAGTGCAGATTTCACCAGCATGCCCCACTTAGTTAGAAATCCCCATGGGGCAGGGAGGATGCAAAGAAGAACTAACTCTTCCATTCATGGATGGAAGAGGGACTAGAAGAGAAGTTGGTGACACCCTTTCAAGGGGAGGTGTACTATCAGTCTCTGCTCCGAGGATGTTCTTTCACCTAAAAAAGCGTCCGAAATATCTTTACTCGAAGAGGAACTCCTTAGCATATATAGAAGAAAACAAAAGAACCCAACTATCATCCGTCAGGCATTGGAAATGAGTTGGACAAGACAAAGTAAATATCACCCCAGTAGTTTGGCAAAGATCTTAGGAAGCAGGAGCCTAAGGCTAGCCCTTAGAGCCTCCTGATATATGGCCACCTGGTTCTCTTAAGAAGAGGTGAGGACCTTTCCGAAAAAGGTGGGCACTTTAAAAACTATGCTTTCCGGGATCTCGTATTTCTTCTGAAGTCACTCGAGATTATCACCCTCCAGAACCATCTTAATGGTGTCCAGAGTTTGGTGAGCCCCGAGTGCTTCCATGGTAGGATCCTTAGAATCTGGAGCAGGAGACTCTGAATTAGTGGGCTCCTATTCCAACAACCTTCCTACAGGATAAGCCATGGAGATGAATGCCAGCCAAGAAAAGAAACAAAGAAGACTAAGAAGGAGGAGGGTAGCGAGACCCATCGAAAATCCTAAGCTTGGGAAAGAAGAAAACAAAGATGGAAGTGATAGTGATGCTCCTCCCCAAAATAAAGGATAATTAAAGTGAAGTTACATCCACCTCTCCTATTCCTTTTATAGAACAGCTTGATGATGGGGATGATTAGAGTGGACGGTCTAATTGGCTTGCACGCGTTGGAATACCGCTGGATACTAAATCGCTGTCCAAATCGGTGCCACCAATGTATCCAATCAACATGCCTTAAAGCCCATTTTCTATGATGCCCTCTCAAGACAAGAGGTGGATATATATCTCTCATAAGTACGCACATCCGATCATACCCTCGAGTTATGACTTCTATAGGGCAATCATGGCATCAGGACACGCCTCGACATGGTCACGCCCTGAAAATTTCTATTCAAACCAGCATGGAAGAATCAACTTCGATCGCTGATGCTAGGATGGGCTTAGAGTATCCTCTACTTCTTTTGCCCGAACTATTAGATGCCTCGACCTCAGAAGCAGAGGGCAACTGTTACACCTAGGGATGATCCATCCACCATAGCGTTAGTGATCCAAAGATAACTCGACATGCATCTTCATTTAAGGATGCCGAAGTAATTACTATTTGGACTTTTTACAAAGATAACTCGACATGTATCCAATCAACATGCCTTAAAGCCCATTTTCTATGATGCCCTCTCAAGATAAGAGGTGGATATATATCTCTCATAAGTACGCACATCCGATCATACCCTCGAGTTATGACTTCTATAGGGCAATCATGGCATCAGGACACGCCTCGACATGGTCACGCCCTGAAAATTTCTATTCAAACCAGCATGGAAGAATCAACTTCGATCGCTGATGCTAGGATGGGCGTAGAGTATCCTCTACTTCTTTTGCCCGAACTATTAGATGCCTCGACCTCAGAAGCAGAGGGCAACTGTTACACCTAGGGATGATCCATCCACCATAGCGTTAGTGATCCAAAGATAACTCGACATGCATCTTCATTTAAGGATGCCGAAGTAATTACTATTTGGACTTTTTACAATTATGCTGAGAAGAGTTTCAGAGTCTTCCATCCGTTAGATAACAAAACAGTCGGCTACTCTCCTACTCTACTTCTCCACTCATCGAGATTCGTAATCTCAACAACTTCTAGAATATGTGAGACCATTATCCTCTAGCTATTAGAGCACGTTGTCACATCTATGATAGAAAAATGGTGTAGTTCCCTTAGACGATAGGTACCCATCTTTGCCTATAAAATCCAAACTCCCTAGAACCCCCGAGATAAGGGAAGACTAACCTCGCATGCTTTTAATTTCCTAGAGATGGATTCCACATGAGCTGGATCTGTCTCTCCCATAAAGCTCTGAGCAATTCTAGCTCTCCCAGAATACTTCTTTCTCTAAAAGGTATTCGTTGAACCTCCATTTTTTCTCGTTCTCCACTCCAAGCTAATTCTACTTCATACTCGACCACTCTACTGAACTTTCTTTGAGAACTTGGACCTTCTCTGCTTGCTTCCATAGGAGATTGACTTAGATATCGGAGGGTCCACCATCGGAGAACTCCTCCTAGTACAAGAACTTTTCTATCTTTGGTAGTTTCGTAGGATCCAGCTTGCGATACTGATAGCAGATCAAGTGCCAACACGCCCTTTGAAGGTCACATTCAGCCATCCTATACCTTATCCACTCTCTTCAACTCTAGCTCAGTGGTCTAAGTCATCAACTTTCCGACGGCAACAAATACAATAATAGTGGCAAAAGTATAGCTAAATTTTTTTTAATTTTGCTTTTGTTAAATGAATAATAAAACTGATTGCTTTGCCTCTTATTTATTCTAGTGAGATATAAGTCTCCAAAGTCATGTCAAATTCTTTCTCAAGGTTAGCATTTTCTAAGATAGTAAGTGATTAGGAAAGAATTTATGCTAAAACTATTTTAAAGTTAGATGTCCAGCTTCATATCGACTTTGTCTTCTATTATGTCCTCTAATCTCAAAAGATTGGAAAATATGCTACATCAAAGTTTTAATTGAAAAAAAAAATATTTACTTTGATGGGCCTATTTTGAAGTCTAAATATCAATAAATCTCTTTGTCAGTGGATGCAACAAATCCTTGGAGGATGGTTGCATCCTCATAAGTCTCAAAACATTACTTAATTTAAATATACATATATATTATAATTAAATACCATATAGGAATTCAAGTTATGGCTTTCAAATAGTAAATTATATTATGGTGTCACAGATATGAAATATTGCTCTCAAATCCTATCCGAACAAATTTATTATCTAATTATAGAAATATCTTTGCAAAAATAGCTACAACAAACATATACCACCATAGTTTTCAAGAATACATATACAACAAATTGTACTTGCAAACCAATATATGCAAACCGACCTTTTCTGCATTCCCATACCGATTAAACACAACCGACAAGATTTTCTTATTTATTATTGAAAAACGATAACATTTTCAAACCCCAAATCGTTACATCACCACAACCAAGCACAATCACATCTCACTCCCAGACAGCACGCTAAACCTCCAAGCCTCTAGCTAAACCACGCCAAAAACCCAGAACCCTCGCCCCTCCATAGTTTTATATCAATCTTATATTACCTTATCATGTAACTCCTTATAAATGCTCTCTCCTCTGAGGGACTCTCCATACTTCATCTTAAACTCTCCTCCATCCCAACAAAACTAAATAAACTATGTGCCCTTTACTCTGAGGCAGCAGAAGTCTCCTCTGCCTTTGCTTCCACTACTGGGGCAGCTGCTGCCTCTTCTTCCACAGCCTTCGGTTCTTCAACTGCTGCCGGAGACTCAGCCTCTGTTGCTTCCTCCACTGCAGGAGCTTTGGCTTCCTCTGGAGCTGCTTCTGGATCTGGTGCTGCTACCGGTTCTGCCGCTGGCTTCACTTCCTCTGTAGTCTCGGCTGGAGCAGCAACAGCTTCTGGGGCAGCAACTTCTTCAACCTTCTTCTCTTCTGCTGGCTTCTCCTCAGTTTCCACCACTTCTGCTTTGGATGGTGCTGCCTCCTCTTCAGCTTTCGGTTCTTCTGCTACCGGGGCCGCGACCTCAGCTTTGACCATCTCCTCAGAAGCAGGAGCAGGAGTAGGAACCTCAGCTTCTACGGGGGCAGCAGGAGCTGCTTGCACCTACATTACAAATCTCTTCATCAAAAATTGGGCAAGGAGCTACCTTTTTTATGCATGCATGGAAGGCCTGATGGTAGGTTACGTAATTGAATGACGTAGAAACGTGCCCAGTTCGTAGATCATGCAATAATGACTTCCCCTCCAGGAGTTAGCTGATGGGACTAATTGGAGAGGAGATCAATGATCTTTGATAGTTCACAGGAGATTCTTGTCAAGTTTCCCTTTCCATTTTAAAACATATTTCGTGGTAAGTTGGATGTGAGTTAGATCGCAGCAGCTTTGTGCAAGTAATGGAATTTTGTTCTCTGCCTGGATCCCATGCGATCCCCGAAATTATGCAGCGCACAGAAAGTGTTGGATCTTATTCGCGCCTTCCCATTCTCTGTTCTCAAAAGCTTCTTTTCCTTTCTTTTTTAAAAAATGATATTATTTATTAGTTATTATCACTCGTGCGAATCTGAGACTTCTCACGTGGAGAGATGGATGCCAACCAGCCGAGCTACGAGCAGTTAGCTCAAAAACCTTGCGATCACAATCCAAATAATTCACCAAGCGAAGTTTCGTTGCTTGTTTGTTGCAACTTGAATGTGGAACCCACACACACTCACACAAACTCACACACACACACACACATAGACAGAGAGAGAGAGAGAGAGAGCGCCATATTGCTTTGACAAGAGTGCTCCATGGATCCACCATTTAATATAGTATTAATCTATATATGGACAGAACTAATTATGTATATGCTGAAGAGCTCTAGAAAATAAAATGTTGGTCTTTTTATACATTTACCATTTTTATATTTTAATTTGAGATGATTAAAATTTCAGAAACCCACCAGATCAATCAGCATGAAGAATAAAGCTTAATAAGACAGAGGGCAGTCTACAGTTGAATAAAAATGATACAGAAGAGTGTTAACCACTCACAATGTAAACCACCCCACATGAAATAGTTCTGCATCTTATAAACTCTTATAATCTAGCCGAGAAGACGGGGGGAGGACAAGTCATATTAGAACCGGTAATAGACTAAATATGCAATTATTCAAATAAATATGCAACAATAACACAAGGCAAATAATTCGATGCTAGCTAGTGTTGATAAGAATCTGAAACTGAAACTGGTTGATAAATTAAGACGCAGGACATGGCCAATGCTATTATATATTCTCAAGAATGGCTAAACACAAAACTAGCTAATTAATCCATGCATGTTTGATCAACACTAATCAATCTTCTGGAGGAAGAGAAGATAACAGCCTTGTTGACCAACTAGTGAAAATATCAGAATTTAAAAAACCAAAATAATTAATTGGCTCACCTCAACACTAGCCATGGCCAAGTAAACTAGGATATTGAACAGCTGGAAAGAAGCAAAGCAAGAACTGGATGACCGAGCTTGGGGGGAGGTGAGCTAGTATTTATAGCAGTGAGTAAAGCCATTTAGACAGGCAGCCCCGTACCGATCCTTGGACTATTATTGTGAAAAATAATATTCTCTGCCACCCACCTGTCCATCATTATTAAGATCGCATTCAGAAAGATCACACTACCTTTTTCTTAGTTTGTACTCCATGCTTCCTCCCAACCTTCGCCAGCCTTTCGGCCGTTTCTCATACGCCCACCCTGTCCACGTGGCAGTTATCTATTGGATGGAATACCAGCTTTAGGTTCCACCTGGTCCCGCTATATTGCAAAGCAGCCATGCACGGGCCCCACCAATGAATAACGCCAAATGGGTGGCGGTGGGAGACTGGGCCCACCTAAGACAAAGACCACGATGATATGACGTGGCTGGGATCTCCCACTTCCCTCCTGGACATGAAACCTCTAAAGTTTTCCGCATAGAAATTCCTATGCAAATAATAGTTCACCGATTCCCTTCACGCCACGGCGTTTCCCTGGGGATAACGGGCTTGACCAACGGATGTGATGGCGTTATCATAAAGCGTTGATGGCAGAGATTTAATCGCATTGAAGTTTTATGGGCTCGTGAGAAAGCTTGTGGCAGTGGCTTGCGAGACAGCTTGGCTGGGGCCCATAGGTCGGCACGGGTGACGTGAGTCGACCTGTCATCCACGTGTCTCGTGGAATCCCGAGGCGGTGACGCAGGCGCGAATTTTTGTACAGCTGGACCCACTAGCGGGGATCATGGTTCCCTTGAGAACACCGAACGAATGGTGCAGCCATCACGAAGGTGGATTTGTTCGTAATTGGGGCCCAAATTTGGGGTCAGGGAACGTACGTACAGTGGCTGGTGGCTAACGTTTTACCAGGGTGCACGTGCATGGCACGTGATAGGAGTGAGGGGGCATGGTTAGGATTAAGGGTGGAAAAAAGCCAGGTCGGGCCAACTTTAAAAGGTCGGATCCATTATTGGAATTATTAGCCTAAGCTAACTTGTAACCTATGACAGACTAAAAAATTAAATTTAGCCTAATTTATTTATAAAATTAACAAGACCTAGTTTGACTTGTTAGCCTACCTTTAACTATATAAAAATTTTATATATAATTATATAATATAAATTATATTTAAAATATATATTTTATATATAATTAATTATGCTAGCTCATCTATTAGGTCAAGCCTATTTAAATAAAAAGATTAATTTTTTGACGAAAGACTGACTTAATTAGATAAATAAGTCGAGCTAAATCAGATCAAAATAGGCTAGATCATGAGCAGCCTGGCTCATTTCCACCTTAATTGGCATTTTCTTGACTTATTATTTTTTAATTATTTATTTTTTATTTTCTAAAATAAATAAAGAAATAAGAGTTTTATATTATAAATATATTTTTTATATTTTTTTTTGTTGTAAAGTTGACTCTAATTGGATGAAAAAAATTAGCTGATTATAATTGTAGTTGTTTTTCTCATAAAATATTTTTTGTCCCCCATATTAAGGGTGATAATTGTGCCGAGCCAAATCATATAGGAGTTGAGATAAAAAATTATCAATATGAACCAATTCATTTAATAAATAGACCAAATATCCAAAGCCAAATCCTAACTTTTGTGATTGAAGGGCATGGTTTATGTATTAGCATTGATATAAATACTTATAACCACTTTTAAGGAAAATTCCTCTACCTATGTGAACAATATCACAATTTAAAAAAAAAAAATGCTTGATCATAAAAAATTCTAAAAAATATTTACTTTCAAAAAATCATTTATACATTAAGATCTATACTTGCATAAGGATAAAAATACACTACACATTATCTATCATATTCTATCCAAATCTAGATATAAAATTTAATATATATATATATATAGACACACATACTATTGATACCAAAATCCGGCCTAGCTATTAATGATTTAGAGGGTGTTGTTCAATCCATGGTGGCAGAAGATGATCTATTTCAAAGTCGTGGATCTATATATATATATATATATATATATATATATATATATATATATATATATATATATATATATATATATAAAGAAAAAACTCATCGAATTGGCTTCGATTAGATCCTCTGATGCCTAAGTCAGATCAAGCTTTAGAATAATAATAAAGAAAATAAGACTAGACTATTGCTATCCTATTTTGGTTGGCATAATTTTGGATGGTCTTTATCTTGATCTTTTCACTTTAGTCTTCTTGAATTGGCTTTAGAATCAATCGTTAAGAGCTTGACCTTTGAGAGCTCAACATATTGGAGCTTGGCCTTTCTAAATTGGTCTTCTCATGTTGGCTTTCCGAGGTCGACCTTCTTAGGTTGATTTTCTCAAGTCGATTTTTCTAACTCGATCTTCTCAGATTGGCCTTAGAATTGGTCTTTAGAAGATCAGCCTTTGGAAGATCGACCTTCAGGAGCTAAGCTTTAGAAGGTCAGCCTTTAGGCTTCACCTCGATCTTGGTCTTGGTCTCCACTTTAATCTTTAAGAAGTCAACCTTCGGTCTTCACTTTGGCCTCGGCTTTTGATAGGTAAGCTTTCGGGCTTCAACTCGACCTCGGCCTTGGGCCTTACCTCGATCTTGGTCTTGGGCTTGATCATAGATCTGTAGACTTGTAGAAAAAAAGAAGAAAAGCAAAGTGTTAGATTAAGGCTTGAGAGCCTCTCATAATAAGAGCTTTGAGTTATGGAAGATTTTTCCTCTCAAATCATGTCTTTGGAGATCCCCTTGGTTTTGTTTATATAGGTGCAAGAGCATGGATCTGTTATGATTTTGATCCGATCGGAGAAAAAGAAGATTTTCTTCAATCTATTCAACTTGGATCTCTCAAAAAAAAATGATGAAAGAATTGTAAAAGTAGAGTTAATCCCTCTTTATTTTATTAATTAATTTTTCATATAAAGTATATAGTCCCTATTTATAATAGTGAGAACCGTCTTTACATAATTTAAAATCGGATTCCTCTTTTTATCTTTTAGAAAGATGTCCACCATTAAATAAGTTGGATTGAACTTCTCTTCCTAGCTTAAATAGAACTAAATTTTTAAAAAAATATGATAAATATAAAAAATTATAAAAAATATTAAAAATTTTATAAGAGATAGATCTCAAGTTTTATATCAACTTTATTTTTTATTACTCTATCTAATCTTCATAGATTAGAAGATAACTTTCGATCAAAATCTTTTCTAAAAAGAAAAATTTTAAATTGATCAGTCTATTTTTAGACTTAAATGATGAAATTTTGGCTTGATATTATATATATATAGAGAGAGAGAGGTAGACTGGGTATCGGTTGATCGGATTTCAATTCATATTTGATCAAATTTTCGATCATTGGATCAGCACGCACCTACGCGTACGTGCTTGAAAAGACGTATTTGAAAAAAAAAATTAGGCACTCACCTAGGCCTGAAAAAAAAATTAATTTTTTTTAGGCACCTTGAAGGCACCTTGAGGACCTTGAAAAAAAAATCAAAGAAAAAAAGGCAAAGAAAAAAGCTAAAGAAAAAAAAGAAGAAGAAGGCGCCTTTCAGCTAAGTGTAGGCACCTTTCTTTCTTCTTTCTTTCTAGTGTAGGACTTTTTTTTAATTTAAAAAAATTATTAATATATATATATATATAGGCACCTGAAGGCACCTATATTAAATGTAGATGCTTCTTTTTTTTTAAATTTTTTTCAGGCCTTTCTTTTCAAATTTTTTTTAGATTTTTTTTTAGGCACAGGTCCGTGCCTATTTTTTTTCAGTCGACGCATCTTTTCAGACGTACATTTGGAGATACGTGCTGATCGAACGATCGGAGATTCGATTGAATATAGACTGGGCTTCGTTCGATTGAAGCCCAGTCTATATATATATATATATATATATATATATATATGAATAGATACTATTTAATTTTATCCGATGCTTTTGCATTGCTATTTAATTTATATATCTTAGAAACTTTAAAGAAAAATAAGTAATGGTATTAACATATCTTGAACTTAATTTACCTTCCATATCTTTAGTTCGTTGGTTCAAAAAGTTTCAGTATTCAGTTCATGATCATATTTATACTTGCAAAATCAAAACAAGATTTTCATCTTTATCGCTTAAAATAAATATGAATATAAAATTTAGCATGTGATTAATATTCATATTTATATTTATGAAAATGTAAATACATATAGATAATATTGATATCCGTATTTTCAGCCCAACTGATTCTAGAGTCAACACAAGCTATGCTTTTAGGGCCGGATGTTTTGAAAGACCATCCACTGGTCCTGCCATCCTTAAGAATTCGCCATCAAGGAAGGTTCGACAAACAGGCCAGACCAATATTTGTTGACTTGATAAGTTGGTTGTTTGGCCCATGTTCATAGATGCGGGTTTTGGGCTCTCTTTGCACCGATGACATCAGTGGAACCTATTCTTAGATTCGGAATCACCCAGGTCGGGTGAAATAAAGCGTTAGATCCACTAAATTTAGCCTTCCTTTAATAATACATTTTGGAAGTTGAGCTAAATCTAGATCTACTAAGAAGAGGCTATATAGAGGTGAAAAATGTATAGGGTGAAACAATGCAAACTTCTCGGTGCACATGAAAGAAATCCTTTGTACATGTTCAAAGGGATCATAACAATGCATGGACACGATTAAAAGAAGCATCATAGATGGGTTTGGGTTGTTTTTTCGCATGAAAGAATGATTGATGATCTTTCTTGACGTCGATCGTTGCATCACACTCCACACGGCTTTCAAAGCACTCTAAACTTCTTCATTCATCTATTTACATAGTATCCGATGACCTAGGCCAAGCCTAAAATCACCCATGTCCAACTCCGGAAGTCGGCCGACGTGCATTACCGGGCCAACAAGGGGATTGGTGTCACATACACCTTGCGAAACATGAAACTCAGTCGGTACACCCATAAAATCAAAATGATAAAAAAAATTCCACGACCTTCGTGCACAATTCAGCATCAAAAATAAAATTCCTGCTGCTGGCCGCTGGACCCCATAACTGAGTTACATTACTCCAATTGTGTGTGTTCTATGATGACTCTATCACATCAACATGGAGAAGATGTAGGTTAGCTATCATGATGTCAGGAAAAAAACTCATTGAGCCAAAGCCAAGTCACGGGCAATTTGTCTCTGAAAGTTGCTCCATCTTGCCACCTCTCCTGGTACGCCTATATCCTGGTGTAATTGAGATGGCCTTGTGGTCTTTTGCAGCTCTCAAAGTTTCATCACACCTTTAACATGTTGGACCCTTTAGAAAAGCATGTATGGGAGATGCATTGCAAGTTTGTTTAATGCTTTAGAAAGGTAATTTATCATTATTGCATATCCAAAGGGGTTGATGTTGATATTAGAAGCAACAGAAACGGAGGGCTACTTCAGACTCCAGTTTCATGGGTCGCAAGGGCAAGGGCTTCGATTTTGGACCCATCTACAAAAGAGACGAAGGAAAAAGAAACTACCGGACACCGGCGTGAACAGGTGGAGATGGAGCATGGGTGGGAAGGCTCCCCTTTAAGGTATAGGGTAACCTTTTCCAAAAGTTGGCCATAGGGAGACTAATGTGGTGCTTCAACTTTTAAGGGAATGGATTACCGTCCCGGTTAAAGCAGGGCAGTGGGAAGCTAATCAGTGTGGATTAGGATTATATCTTTTGCATTAAGAAGGGTTCACCTTCCTTTCATAAATCTCAAAGCACTTTGAGTTCCATGAGTCATCCATCTGAACCGATCTCAAAGTGGCTGGTGAATGATCTAACGATAGATTCACATGAAGGAAGGTGAATCCTGCCTTCACGCGAGAGATACGACCCAACCTAATCAAAGTTACAGTGGTATGAAAGAATTCTTTCCACCAACATATGCACATAGAACTCTGTAATCCTGCGATTATACAATTTAGGAGGGCACGAGAGAGTTTTAAAAGACTAAGCAGGATTTTAGACTTTCTTAACTTAAAGTAATTCAGCAGTGGAGTGTATATTCTGGTTAATCCTCTTTTCCATCCTATCCTTCTCTTTTTTTATCTTAAATTTGCTAGGGTGCAAACTAGATTAATTTTGTATGGGAAAGCTTTTATCCTTTCCCATGTATTTTGTAAAATACCTTCTAGAGCATCATGGTTGACAAGAATTAAGTTGAAGCGTAACTAAAGAAACAATGCAGATTTTGCAGCTATTTTTATTGTATATCTTGTACAAGATAGGAAAAATAAAAATTGAGAGATGTGATTTTAGGTGGTAGATACTAGTACAATTAGGGGTCTCAAAATATTCATCATGATCTTTTTTTTCTCTTTTGAAAAATAATGGTCAATCAATCATTATTAACATCAAAAAAATTAGAAAACAAGAGGTTCGTTACAAGACCTCCTTTCATGAGGTGCAACCACAAAGCTATCGTCTAGATTTCAATTATAATGTTCTTAATATGTAATTAATATTTAATATGAACTTCAATTTTTTTGCCAAAAATTCCATCGTTGCAAGGACTGAGAGAGCCAATACGTACAACCCTGCCATATCATCAAAGATTTGTTTTGATAAAATCTGAAGTCCCCCAAGGATATCAGGCCATGTAAATTCCTGTCTTAGCGGACTTTGATGGGGATGTCCCCCAAGGATATCAGGCCATGTAAATTTCTGTCTTAGTGGACTTTGATGGGGATGATATTACTTTTTGATATATCTTTAATAATATAATTGGATCAAAGGGATATTATAATGTAATAAATGAAGATCTCTTACCTTTCTTGCTTCCAATCATTTTTTATTCTCTCTCTCTCTCTCTCTCTCTCTCTCTCTCTCTCTCGGGTTGCCCACATTAGAGCTTACATCAAGAAACCAGTATAGAGTTTAGGATTCATAGCAGGTTGCCCATATTAGAGCTTACATCAAGAAACCGGTATAGAGTTTAGGATTCATAGCATCCTAAATGCAAGTTCTCTAAATTAGATAGCGATAAATTGGGAAGATTCTTGTTAGGAGATAGAGATATCCAAAAAGATATGAAGTTTTAACTTGGATTCCTAGGCTATAAGATGAGGTCATGGTTCGGGTTTGAGCATAGTTTGAGCTCATTCGATCTAGTTTTAGAAGTCATCTAATTTAGGCTTAAAAGTGAGACAAGTCGAGTCCGACTAACTTACATGTATTGAAATTAATCAAATTGGGCTAATAAAAGAGTAATTGAACATTAAAATTGTTAATTGCAATGGAGGGGAATGGAATTGATTGGTAATTTGGAGAGAATTGGACCAATTGTGAGTGGGCTAGATTAGGGGAACCTTGGTTAGCCCATTCAAGTCAATTGATAGAATTAGCAAGAGATTTAATCAATTATACCTAGATTTGATCAATTGAGGATGGAATCAAGTACAAAAGAGAATTGGATTTGAAATATGAGTTAAATCGAGATAAATGAGTAAGGGTTTGAAATTATGGAAACTGGGTCAATTGATATAATAGGGTGTAATTAGATTGAAAGTGCAATTTGATTAATTGAAGTATGATCGACGATCTTTGGCTACTTGAAGAAAAGAGGCTTAGAGAGACAATGACATACCGAAACTAACTAGCTACTGGTTTAGGATTATGATCCTCACCGATCTTATATCTAAGTGCTTAAGAATGGAGGCGTAGAAGTTTCTACAGGAAGGTTCCTGCTTCGAGGAGACTTGATAAGCATAGAGAAGGAGCCGAGGTTGATTCAGATTCAAAACTCGTATGATTGCGGACACACCACCGTCCAAGTTATTCTACGTTACGATCCAAAGACCAAGGGATCAACTTTGACTTGGACTCGAGGATTAGGGGATCCGAAGGCAGCCTAACTATCATCATATTGGAACCGATAACATCGTAACTATCATCTAAACTCTTCTAATGGCACTAGGTCCAGAAGCAAATTCCTTTCAGAAGCAAGCCCCGAGGTGAGATTTCATGTTTTAGAGGTTTGAAGATTTTTTTTTTTTTTTTCCTTTATTCTAGTTGAATTCCAAGGACAACTGCTCATTCTTAATAATATAATGGATCCTGGAACCTATAAATATCACCTACATATCCAGATATCATCAATCAAACAATTTGCTTTTCTTGACTACACGCTTACTCATGGTTGCTCTTAATATTTTTGCATGTGGATTATGCAGAAACTTTGCTAAATCTTGAAGCCCCCTGGATAGATTCTGAGGATTGGTGGTACGATCAATTAGTCCTGGGTTGTAGCGCGCTTCAAAGGAGCTAGTGGACTTTGGCAATGACAAAACCCTCTTAGTAGTGAGGTCAAGACCTACTGGTTGTCCTTCGTTAGCTCTAGTAAATTTCTTTTATATTTTCAATTTTATATTCTCTCTCAAACTTCTCGGTTTAGTTTACACCGTTGTTTTAAAGTTTAGTTTTTCATTTTTTACTCTAATTTTATGCTAGACTTTTAGATTATCTCAACTTCTATATTAACTTTATCTTTTATCATATTATCCAATTTTTTTTGGGTACGTGAGGTCTATAAACTTAATAGCTAATGCGTTCATTTATCCATGCGCGGAGTGTTCATCATGTATGAAGCTTTCTGGCCTGTTTTTCCTTTGCAAATGATCATCCATCCCGGTCCAGACGGAATGGCTGAGATTGATCCACATGAATCCTTTATTGGATTGTAGATATTCAATCAATTAAATACATGTGCCATTACTAATAGTTACTCTCACCATTGACTGGCATTTTCGGTGGAAACAGAGCATTGTGAGTGCAATGATCAAAAGCCAGATTGCATGTCTATCGTACACGCCATTCGCCAAACTTGCTAGCCCTCTTTGTTAGCATGGGCTAAAGAGTTGAAAACAGTCATGCTTAGTTCCTTGGTATTATAATCACATGCATGATTATATGAAAGGAAAGATATCAGAATCATTCGTATAGGATAAGACTAATATGGTAGCCTTTAATCATGATATCTTAAACGAGTTTAAACTGATAGCTTTGTGTTGAACAGCCCATGTGCTGATTATGATTGCTCCACCTCTGACACCGCCGATGCAACGTATCCCTTAATGAATGCAGATTCCATGAGGTATACCCTATGGCTGCACTAACACTTTGGATGAGCCTTATGTGACGTGTTTATTTCTAATAATTAGTAATACGAGTAAATAATCTCTTTGGCAAATCCATCTTGATCTATAACTCACCCTGTAGCTATTTCAAACTCAGATCTCAAATTTAAAATTGGCTAGAATCTGAAATCCGCTAAGATCTATGAGCATCCAAGGCAACGGTGTCAACGGTCGTCCATCGCGGTAAATTTAAGAAGTACAACAGGCGGAGTGTGGCCACTGCATGTCTTAGTTGTGGGGCTGACTTGGAAGGCAAGTTCTTTTGTCGGAGATCCTTCGATGTTCGAATTATGTAGAACCATAGGAAAATGAAAGAACGTGATGGATGCTCTACTTAGAGACTCATCCGAGAGAGTCCTCTCATCTTTTTTATTTATAGAGGAAGGTGGATGACTGTTACCGAGATAGGTGGAGCATGGGCCAGCCGCCTAGCAATGTCTTCCATCATACAATAACCGTATGGTAATGGATTCCCTTGTGACGCGGCGGTTATAACCACTTTAATCATGTGATCATGGTTGAATGGGTGTAATTGCTGATGAGATCATGGGCTTTCAGTTTATCATGATCGGCAACTCCAGAATTACATCACTTCGGTTTATATTCGCAACATCAAGCTCATTTATATGGTTGAGCAAGAATCACACCCTTAAAGATGGCTCTTTCAAATGATAGAATTAAATGATGTATACAAAGCAAAGAAACAAAATTGTCAGAATTCTATGTAAGCCGACACCCCCAGATACAGAGCCAGGCAGGTTTAAACCCCAGAGCCCCCACAGCTCCTCCACCCATCAAAAAGTCATGATAGCTTTTAAGAGTCGGGCCTGCTCACTGTAGTGCCTTAGCTTCGAAAGAGCCGTCGGTTCGGTGATCACGTGAACCGCGCCCCCCACCACTCCCGTAAGGCTAGAGTACTGGGCCCTCATGGGCCCTGGCCCATCCCCTCCTCTTTTCTCGAGTCTCCAGGCGTGACCAACAGAACTGCCACTGCTGCATGCTGCCCTCCAGGCTAAACACCACCATATAAAACTGTGGAAAAGCTTCCACTTTATCAGCACGAGCAGACCAACCCTTTGGCCACCCATTCCTCCTAAAGCACGCAGATCACTCTTTTCTGTGTGCCCATTATAAAGGCACGTCCCATTCCTTTTAACTACCTATCTTTACTTATCAGCCGCACCACCACTGAGGTTCCTACTTCTCTCACTTCCGGTTCTGGATCTTTTGTTTAGTGCTCAGGAAATGGAGGTAAGGGAAGAGGTTGTGGAGCTACTTTGCTTTTGTACGTAGCAGTGAGAGGATGGTTTTGTCATGGTGGTAGGTTTTTGGTTGCAGGATGTGAAGAAAAGGCAGCAGGTTCCGGCTTTTGGGAGCTGGAATTTCTGCGACGAGGTCCCGATCACGGAGTGCTTCGAGACGGCAATGGGGGCCGGTTTGATCCGAGCCCACTTCTTCGTAGGAGATGGTGAGGATCTCTTCAAGGTGGTGCCACCACAGCAGCAACAGCATCACCGAAAGGTTGGTAATTCTTGCCATTTTTTTAGTCAAATGAAGTTCGTTGGTTTATGTTTGTTTTTAGCGTGGTTGTTTGGGTTACAGAGGAAGAAGGGAGGAGGGGTAGGAGAAGGGGTGAAGCAGTATGACAAGGGGTGGAAGAAGCCTAAGCCAGTGGACGAGGACTTGTACAAGATACCCCCAGAGCTCCTGTACAAAATGCCAAGGAAGGCAAGTTCTCTCTCGAAAAATAACTAATGGTGCTGCATGGGCCATTATGTACCTAATTAACTCAGGCTTGGATTGGAAATTGTCAAGCCGATTTCAAGTTGGATTTGAATCAGGTTGAAGGCTTGGGCAACCTGGATCCACGTCCCACCAAATTTTCTCAATTTATTCTGCCTTTTTACCGCATATTTCTATGGTCTCCAACGCGAGACAATTTGAACTTGATGCATCCGATCTTCTTGACCCAGCCAAACTCAAATTGTCTTGGAATGGAATTATTGAAGTTTGGTTAATTTTAGTTTTGGGCCTTCAAGTTAATTGTTATTTAGTAGGTATTTTGTCATCATATGAGACTTGGTTTGGCTCGTTGCAGAGCATGACTTGCCCGAGTTGGGATTTTAAGGAAGTTGATCAATGATCTTGTGGCGTTCTTACTTGAGCTCCCATTCAACCATGGCTAAAATTTGTTGGGCTAGCTTGTCTACTTGGAGCTTACATATTTGTTTTGTTTTCTCGCTTTATTGCAGAAGAAACTGCTGTGGAATTTGTGGGCTGGGTGTCTGGGCCTCAACTGCATCGCTTAAGTGGGCTTGGTCTACCAAAGTCACAGAGTCATTCGATGTTTTGGTGGTGCATGTAGTTCCCCGTTTTTCCCCCTCGTCTCTTTTTGCCTCTGTAACGAGTGATATATATAACAATATAGTGTTCTTTTAATCATGAAATGGACTCTTAGCAATGTTTTGCATGATGCTAAAAAACAATCAAGTTCATCAAGGCATAAAGAGTGGGGCATCAATGTTGTTGTTATTTTAAACCATGCAGTGCGAAATCACCATTGAGGTATGAATGTAGAACCTCTCATGAACTATGGGAGTTAGGAGTGCCAACAAGTAGGGTAAGTTCATGTTGGAAAGGGTAGGTGTCAACTAGTTGGCTAGTGAAGTCAATGGGCTAGGATCGCTAATGGCTTGGGTTCAGATCCCATCTACATCTAGATGTTGGGTAGGGATCAATCCCTTTCTTCTATAATTTGTGGAATTTATGAATCATCAGATTAAGAATCATGAAGAGCACCAGTGCAAGATAGGAAAAGGTTGTAGCATTGACCAAGTTATGGAAAAACAAAATAATATATATAAGATATAATTTAAAATTTTATATTATTATAATTTAAAATTAAAATTATAAATGATGTTTTTTTTAAAATATAAATTTATCAAAAATAAAATCTAAACTAAAGTTGTAAAATCGAGAGACTAGTAGAATGGTGATGGTGGAGGGCTAGTGGGATGTCGGTGCTAGCTTTCAATAATTGATGTGATGAAAAAAATCGAGGGGGTATTGGTGCAATGCAAGATATGGAGAGAAGGATTTGGGCGAAGTATATGTCATTTTATCTATGTTATTAAAAAATAAAAAATATATATACTGGTACAATACGTGGTAGATGGAGAGGAGATGGAATTCGGATGAAATAGATATTATTTTATTTATTTTATTAAAAAATTAAAAAAAAGACTGCATGGGTATGGAAGGGTTGTGGATGTGGATGAAATTTAAACCAAACGAATGAAACGAAATAATAATACTTTTTTTCTTGTAGTTTAAGTGCAGGATCGTTAATTTAGAGAAAGCTTGTTGATTTCAGCTAGTGTATTATTGAGATTTAACTTTTATGCACCTTACTATTAAATATGATTACTCCACTATGGGTTGCTCCCAATCTCACATCAAAATCGAAGAGGGGTCATGACTCATAATGATGTCGTCACTGAGAAGCATGATTTAAAGTTGGAATCTTTGTATGGAATTGTCGTAATGGCTTTTTTTTTTTTTTTATCGGTGCTCTCCACTCGTCCTTGCCGTTGCTTTCGATTTTTTTTCTCGATCTTTTATCATTTCGGAAGCTTTGCGAAAGCTTGAGAGCTGCGTGGGTGGTTGTCTTTCAAGCAAAAGAAGGGTTCACTCCATCATTGTCGCTTTTAGGTCCATGCAGGAGGATGAATTGAGGAGTTGGGAGTGCTTTGAGTTCTGTGCAGAATACGATCTAACGGTCGTAAAATGATCAATCGCTCTTTCGAGCCAAAGATGCAACTGAATCCGCGTCATTTTTGCTCTTTTCTTTTATATAGATTTATACTTTACTTAATAAAAATTAAAAAGTATTTTTCTTTAGAAAAAAAAGAAAAAAAAGAAAAGAAAAACGCCGTGCGGGTGCAAAGCTTTTAATTAATACCAGAATCCTCTACTTTTATTCACATCTATATTGCAGTCACGTTTGCTAATGGAGCAAGGTTTTAACTTATACTAGCGTATCATTTACTTGTGGGGTCGTAGTTTTTAACTTTGACTCGTATAAGAGAATAGGAAAAGAGGGAGACGACCGTGGGCGGTGCAAAGCTTGGAAGGAAAAATTACCAAACGTGTAACCATGCATTAACAAAATCAGGCATAAAGTTAAAAAGGATATCTTTAATACTCAAGTTTTTTTTTTCTTAATGAGGCATAAAGTTAAAAGGCATAAATGCCACCAGTAATTTTATTATGAAGAAGAGAAAAGCGTACAAAAGATGAAGTTAGACAGGTTGTGCAGCATAAAAGTTTGCCTCTGAAAAATTCATGGTAAATTAGAAGCTTTTCCTCCTCCTAGAGCCAAATCAAAAATTCAACATATATATATATATATATATATATAGCAAATTTAATGTTCAAATAAGACAATATTTTGATAATAGAATATTTTATTGGTCAAATAAGATCTTTCGGTAGGAATATATATAGGAGATGTGAATATCTATGCAGGTGTATATTTAGTCCATATTGGTTATTGGTGGTTATTCACTGAAAAATTTTGGATATTTATATAGGACTAAGAAATTTAAATAATATTTTCTGACTAATTTTTTTTACGTTAGGTTCTAAATTGTTATAAATAGTATTAGAGTTGATCTAGTTCATAACCTACGTGGATTAGAGAACATTACAGTATGGATTCATTATGATTGATTATAGATCAATCATGATGTTTATGATGGATTTGCATATATTTGAATTTTTAGCCTAGCAAGGACGGTAGAACTTAAAGAAGAAAGTATATGAGGATCCGGAGTATATTTAGTCTCACATTGGTTATGTGAAGGAAAGATCTTGGATATTTATATAGAATCAAGAAATTCAAATAATATCTTTCGATTAATCTTTTTAGATGAGGTCTTGAGTTGTTATTGGAAATGTTAGAAGTGAGAAATGAGAAAAATAGAGAAAAAGTGGCACATACGAGTGTTTTGAAATATATATATATATATATATTGATTTAAAAAAATAATTAAAACTATTGTATTAACTTATTGATAAAAATTAGGAAGGTTTTTGGTTGGAGAGAGTTGGAACCTGTAATAAAAATGAAAATGGATGACTTCTATTCCAACTATTTAATTAGATAGAGTTTTATTTTGATTCTGATTCTAATTTTGAGCCAGAATAGAGATGCCCCCTAAAGTTTAATCCCAACTCTCCTTTAAGGATTTAGATTTTCATTCCAATTTCGATATCACAAACTAAATATTTTGGGAGATATGGCCATTCTAATTTTATTCCAATTCCTGTCACGGACCAAACACCCCTAAGATAACTTGTTACATAACATTCCTTCATGCACCTAATCCTATGAGATATGTAAGATCTTTCAGCATCCAAACAGGCTCAAGGAAATAAGCAGAATATCATAACTAGCAATGGTTTGGAAGATAAGATGTTCAAATGTGTGTGTGTGTGTGTGTGTGTGTGTGTGTCTATATATATATATATATATATATTGTGTGTGTGTGTGTGTCTGAAGAGTAATAGCACTGATCCCTCCAATAACATACACCAAAAATCCTATCCTGTAAAAAAAGTTGGATCCCTCTAACAATACTTGGTTAATTCCCTTATTCCTTCAGAGTTCAGTGTTTAACCAAATGCATAAAGTTTAGTGATTGCTGTATCAAAGACGGATTCATTTTCACAGATCAGGCATTGGAAAGAAGGTCACTCCCAATTACGTAATCTATTATCTGCATGTGTTTTACTATAACACCCCTCTCTCTGATGTATATATCCCCATCAGTGTTACCATCCTAACTTTCTAATAAAATATATTTACTTTTGTAAAAGTCTTCAGTCTTCTTAGCAAAACTTTATACTCGTTTCCACATGGCATGCATCTTAATTTTATGAAATAATAAATCAATTCTTGAGTGTAAATAAGAATTCAAGTGGATTATTTTTGGGGGGCTCACTTAGATTGATGCTCAAGTAGGATAGTAGAAGTCGGTCTCGTGCTGATATGTTTAACCGTTGATAAGCAGATCCTATGTTATAATATAACTTATCAACCCAAGATTATTGCCCCACACTAGGAGCAAGACTCAAGTGGATATGTATTCAATACATGCACACAGACTATGAGAGATGGGAACATAGCACTAAATATAAGTTTCATCTTTATGCGCATCCACACCATATTATAGAAAATACTGTGAGAAGGATTAGAGTTCAGCAACCGAGGAATATTCTCTTGATTTTATCTATCAACTGTTGTTGGCTATTTATTAGCACTTATTTGGTTGGGAGAGTTGGAGCTTGGAATGGAAATGAGTGACTCCTATTCCAACTATTTGATAGGAAAGAGTCCCATTTTGATTGCGATTTTGGAGTAAAATGGCAATGCTTCAATCCCCCTAAAATCCAATTCTGACTCTTCCCAAAGATTCAAATATTTTTTTCGATTTTGATTTCGGTTATGAACCAAACACTTCAGGAAATATAGTTATTCAGATTTTCATTCCAATCCATTGTGATTCTGATTTCAATTCCGATAGACATGCCTAATATCTAGGTGAGTTTGGAATGGATGTTGTTAATTTTTAACCCTTTAATATATCCTAAATAAAAATATTTGTGTAAGTCAAATTTTCTTGTTTTATTTTAATAAAAGTGTATTTCATATAAAGCTAGTGCAACCAATTAAGTAGCCTATTCATATTGGAATGAAGACATCGAAGTTCTACTTAACCAGCAAACTTGATAGATTAGAAAATCAACATTTATAGATGAAGAGCTCTAGTCTCTTTCTCCACTTGCATTAAAAAAAAGGCCTATAGATTTTTCATTACTTTTTTACTTAAAACGGAATAGAGATAGAGAAGATAAATATGCTTGATGAGTTATGGTAGATTGTTCGAAAGTACTGTAGCCATTATTGGTTTAAGATATCCTCTAATATTAGTATAACTCATGATTTTGCTTGATCACGAGAATAACAATTCGATGCATCACTATGTATGCTTATATACTATGAAATGATGAAGGGAAACCGGTGCTTGTAGTGTACTTGATTATTAGTTTTAGTGTTGAAAATTTGTCATATCGGGGACTAGAAGAAATTAAAAAATATTATTTTTTTTATACATATACATATATGCATGCATGCATGCATGCATGCATACATATATATATATATATATATATATATATATATATATATATATATATATATATATATATATATATATATATATATATATATATAGATGCGCGTGTACACACACAAGGATGCAAATGTGTTTTGGAGGCGATCTTGCAAATCCTTTTTTTCTCAATTATTTTCTCTAAAAGCCATCTTCTTATTAGCATTTTCAAATTTTTTTACTTTTCTTTCCTATTTTTTTTTTTTTTTTTTGAAAGCAAAATAGCAAAATTTTTCCGTGCCATCAAACCATGGTAAGCTTAAAGGGACGGACGGGAATCCACTCGCTAAAAGATCACCAAGAACATAACGGGCTAGAAGGATAAAATGCTTTCGATTACGGGCCATGCAATGCTTCTCAACGCCGTGATCACACCGACACTGATATTCTGGATGTCCAATTTGATTTTGCGCTTAGAAGTAATCAGAAAAATCGAAAAGGCTCGTAGAATATTTGTGTGGTGTGGTGTGGTGTGGTAATATAAGCAGTGGAAGACGAGCAAGAGCCTGCTCAATTGGACCTCAATCTACCGCCCAAAGGAGTTTGGTGGTCTAGAAATTTTGAATATCAAAATACTATTCTTCAAATGGTGGTGAAACTTATGCTCCGAAGTCAGAGGATCGAGCAAATATCTCTAAATTGGTCAACTTATCGAAACGCGTCTGACTTTTGGAGAATCAGGGGCTTATTTAGATCACCGGTGAAATTCAAGATAGGAAATGGAACGGGAAGATGCATGGCTTCTTGATCAACCGCTCAGAGACAGATTCCCTTGGGCATATGCCGCCTCCCCTTACAGTGAGATCTCTATTGCCGAGGCAGTTAATTCTCCTCTACACTTTGCTATTTGTCCAACTACAGCAATGCTGTCAAATTACTCGATGCCAAAACAGCTCCTATCAAATGTCCAACCAACAAGCACTCTGGACGCAAATGGTTTAAGCAGAAAACATTCTCCTGCAAACGTTGCTGCCAGTTCCTTTTGGATGGGGGAGTTCGACCTTCCTTCTGCAAAATTATGTGCATGATGGGAGTTTCGCTAAGGGTGCAATACTTCTTGTACCTAAGTTTTGTGGACGAAATCCTCACCAAAAGCAACTTACCAAAAAGAGGGTGGCAGGGCAGCCTAAATTATGTGCCATGTGAGGTAAATCTTGAGACCACAGATCACTTGTTGCTCCAATACCCATTCACCAGACGGATATGGTCATTCCTTCCAACCCCACTGGGTCTCAAGACACTGCCGCAATCCCAAACTTTACTCTGTAACGATTGAAGATCAGAAGAGCCAATGCACTCACCAAGGAAAGCTGCAGGATCTTGGTGTTTATGGAAAGAACGCAACCAGCGAATTTTCGAGTTTCATGCTTTTCTTCCCAGAGTCTTGATTCAGCAAATTGGTAGGCTATTTAAGTTATGGACGGCGCATATCAAAGGTAGTGAATTAGAAGAAATACAACAAGTTAGAAACTCTATCAAAGGGATGCTGGACTGGCCATCTCGCAGCAGCCAGCGGTAGATCGATAGTTTTAGCCTGTACGGGGTCATAGAGGGAGATATCTGCAGGACAAATACGCACACAAGCTGGAAAAAGGTGCCAAAAGCCCCTTGGGTAATGCTACATGAACCGCTTCATGAATATGATCCAAGGAGACGGTCTGAACAAGAGTTCAGAAGCTGCTAACAAAGTTTGCTGTCTGCTGCGAAACTTAGATCATAAAAAAAGTTCCCTACACCAGTTGAGAATCTCGTGGGTGAGTCACGGTTGTTGACGTCCAAAAGCTAACCCAAGGAGTTTGATTCCATACACATTCAGAAGATGACCTATCGGCTGTCTTCAGAAATATGAAACTTGTCTTCAGAACCTAACATCCATGCCTGTCTTCTGAACCTATTACAACAGTACCTCAATGTTCTGAGGCAGTTAGAAATACTTGTATCCACTTCAAATGCTACAGCTAAATACAATACCTGTATCCTGTAAACCGGATAAGTATGACTATGTGTGACTAAGTGTATTAATATAACAATTTCACATGAGTTAGGCTTCTTTAACTCAATTACATCAAAATAAATAAATAAACAAAAGTTTTTCCCTATGTTTGCCTCCTAATTCCTTTTGTTTCGACTATACTTGTACCATCTCATATGAATACGAGTACTTGTACTTCCTTTAACGAGTTCTACTGTATGTCAATATAGTATAAATTCAAGAAAAGCTATGAATAATTATAAACATCTTCTGATGCCATTATTTCATTTTATACTGTCCTCATAGATTTAACTTTATTTTTTTTTTTATCTTTTGTTTTTCTATGTGTTTTAGGCAAATTCACAAATATGAATGAAATCAAAATATATTGTTATGAAACAGAATTACTTGATCAAGCAAGCCTTCATGGCATTCTTGGAAATGTCCCCTTCAATATAATCGACAATCCCTGCTACAAAATGGAATAAAAAAGGCCAATGCATCAAAAGTAGAACAAGCCAACAGGATGGCACGGCCGGGCCCGTTGCTCAGCAAAATCATCAAATTTCTATCTATATCGACAAACCCACACCCTGAAGCCGTTAAATCTCAGAGTCCACACGGCTCCCTACACATAAAAAACGTCACGAGACCATGCAAGGCTCAGGCCGAGCAGCAGTTTATGCCTTGTGAGAGCTTAAATTCCAAAGACCTTTGTTCCAGTGCTCACGTGAACTGAGCCTCCCTTATGAGCCTAGAGCACCGGGTCCTCATGGAGCATGGCCCATCTCTTCTCTTTTCTCCAGTCTCCAGGCATGGGCAGTAGAAATGCTCCTCTTTAGGATGAACACCACCATATAAAACAGTGGAAAAGATAGCACTTTATCAGCACGAGCAGACCGTCTCTTTGGCCACGCATTCCTCTCAAAGAAAGCAGAGCACTCTTCTATCCGTCTCCATTATAAAGCCAAATCCCCGCACCCTCCTCATTCCTTATTAGAACTACCTCACTTTAATTATTGGAACCACCACATTCCTTAGTGCCAAATTGTCTCCCTGCATCTTTTGTAGGTGCCAAGTTGATGGAGGTGAGTGAAGAAAGTTTTTTGGAGCTTCTTTTGTTTAGGTGGCAATAAGTTGTCTTTAGTGATGGTAGTGAAATTTTTTGATTGTAGGATGTGAAGAAGAGGCAGCAGATTCCGGCGTTTGGGAGCTGGAATTGCTGTGACGAGGTCCCGATCACCGAGTACTTCGAGTCAGTGAGGAGGACTGGGTTGATCCAAGCTAACTTCTTTGGAGGAGATGGTGAGGATCTCTTCAAGGTGATGCTACCGCAGCACCAACGGCATCAAAGAAAGGCCAGTATTCTATGTATTGCTCTCATGAGTTCGTTTTTGACAAATATAATTCTTGTTATGTGTGTTAATGTTGTTTGGTTTGCAGAGGAACAAGGGAGGAGGGGGAAAAGATGAGATGAAGCAGTACGAGAGGGAGAGGAGGAAGCCAAAGCCTTCAGGCGGGGACTTGTACAAGATTCCCCCAGAGGACTTGTATCAAGGACCAAAAAAGGCAAGTGTTCTTTTTGAGATTTTGATACATGAGATGGCTTGAGTTGGGCCAATAAGGTCACATTTGATCCGAGCTTAGATTGAGAATTGTTTAATTTGCATGTGACCTGAACTTTAAGTTCTTCCAACCCAAACTTGACCCTTGTATCGACAAGCCTAACCATACTTGCATGCCTCTTGAACCAACATGATCAAACTTGAGTAGACTCAATTCAAATTGCATTCGTGATCGAAATTTTGGATTCAGATCCGATCAAGTTTGAGAAATTAGGCTGAGCAAACTAGGGTTGTGCATTGATTGGATCAAAACTGAAGCAGCCCATGTTGCTGGCATCCAGAACTGGGAACAAATAATAGCAGTCACATTGAGTTTTAGAACTTTCCATGGAACTGTTCTATGAACTTCTGAGTTTTTTTCTCTCTCTTTTTTCTCCTGGCCGAAAATTCATGGAACCTCAGGTTGGTTTGTTTCATGCTATTATTTTTTGTTGCAGAAGAAGGTGCTGGGGAATTTGTGGGCTGGATGTCTAGGCCTGAACTGGATTGCCTAGGTTGGTTTGGACGATGGAAGTCGCGTTATTACTCTGTGGTTTGCTTTTCTTATCTGTAGCTTGTGCCTCCAATCTTTCATTCTGTAATTAGATACACTGTAAGATAGTGTATTTTAAAGAGGAAATGGAAGAAATTACTGGCTTTTAAAACTGTCAGCTGGTACTACTTTTTATGATTTTAAATTATTGGAAGTTCGTGAATCAATAAAGGCAACTGTATTTTAGCCTTATTATAGTTTATCCCATCTCATTTTTTTTAAAATCCCCTATGATGAGTGTACCGTGAGTTGCTAGCATCTCGCAACTCTAACCTAACATCAAAAGTGGAGATAGGGGCATGATGATGTTGCCTAGAGAAACAAAGTTCAAAGTTGCAGTCTCTGTGTCGATATCTTTTCATTTTCTCAGCTCATTCTGGCTACTTTGTTGCAATTGAAATGGTTTTTGATGTTTTCTCGTGGAGAGCTTTTTATAATTTTGGAGCCTGGAGCTTCAGCTGCATACCATCACTGCTTCATTCTCTGCCTGGTTCTTTGAATCCGGCTGTGTTGGTACAATTCATAGGTGAGGTGATAAGTACGTACGAGAAATTACATGCTGCATGGACTAGGTGACCAAACATGCTATCAATTATAGCTACTCGTTTTTATGAATCAAATTCATCAAGCATTTATCTTGAACGAGTGGTTGCGGTTATTAGCATGCACAACTATGTGGTGCATATTATATAGGATATAATTTCTTGATACATTGGTGATGAGTGTGTGTAGATTGAGATTTGATCATTCTCAAAGGTCCACATCAGCTTTTACTGCCCGCCACATCACAAGCAGGGAATTGACCATCTCAGATGCAATTGACCACCTTTATCTAAAGGTGGCAAGAATTTTCACCTCTTCTATTCTGAGTCACTTTTCTTGGCGAACCAACGCTTTAAATTATACCCTTGTTAGCTGGTGGGTTTCAAACTTGGGACTCATAAACAAAATACAGAAATGAAAAGGAGGATGGCAGTGAGCGGTGCAAAAGTTAAAGTTCCATGAGGTATTAAAGCAGAACTTTACAAAAGCAGGCCTATAGGAGTTAAAATAAAGGAATTTTCCAGGTTTCTTAAGCTTTGATATAGATGAGGACACTTTTTTTATAGGTAAAAAAGACATTTTTTTTCTTGTTAAAGTAAGGATGATTATATTCATGAGTTTATAAACGTTACGCCAATTATGTTAGCTCAAGCTAATAACTCCTGGTTAAGATGTTTCTTTCTTTGTGGACCTGGATTAATTAACCTCGAGTGGAGACACCTATCCATTTTATGCTTTCCACTACGTAGCTCTAATTGAACATTTAGAGCCACCCATACAATTTGATTTGGTAGCGTTTTTTTTTTTATTGAAGATATCCAAACTACATCCTTCCAGGGCTGATTCTAATCAAGATTGAATCCCCAACTAGGATTGCGAATGATTCAAGCTGCTCATAAATAGCCGAGACACAAGCTTGCTTAGAGTTCATTCATGCCCAGCTCAGTTAGGAAATGGAAGCCAAGCTCAAACACTTCTTAGAGCTCGGTACATAAACTAGCCAAGTTTGAACTTCGAATAACCAAGCTTGAAAGGATATATTAAAGATTGGTTCGACCACTAGTGGCTTGTTCAGCTTCCTAGCGGAGCCCAAGCAGCCTGATACTTGAGCACTCAATAAATTAAAAATTAAAAAAATGCTAAACATTATATAGCACGGAGGATCCTTAGCGTTTATATCCTTGGCCTTCCACCGGAATATTCTCGGCAAGTCCTTCATCAAGCTCTCTATGGTCTTTTCTTGCGACATGCATCCGCTGTGAATCAAAGCAATTCATGAAGGCAATATAAAACATTTTTCAATTTAATTAGTTGATGCCAGAGTAGTGAACAAGGGCTATTCCAGTGGTCACATGTCCCTGCCTAGCAACTAGGTATTCCAACACAGGTATTATATGGTGCATTCCCCAGTATTTGAATATGGATAATTATAGTGCACTCTGACATGTAGGAGTTGTTTCCGAAGAAGATGGAGATGAGTTCAGGAGGTTGTCACGAAGACAATCCAACTAATTAAGGAATTCAAGAATACGCGATGCTTCGATGGTGAGGCCAAGGCTTGGAGCTGGTCCCTTAAGACATGCCAGTAGATCATTGGCGCAGAGGGTTTGGTTATTTTTTATCACGGAGTATTCATGTTTTATTGGAGGGAGGTGGGGTCTGATATGCAATTGAGAATGAGCGGCTCTCATTCCAGCTATTTGATTAGGAGGAGTCCCATTTCCATTTTAGTTTGAGGGTGCTTCAATTTCCTAAAATCTAAATAATTAGAGGTCATAACTTAGTCATACGTGAAATCAACAATATGATGCCATCCTATTGAGGGAGCAACACCCTAAGTGATCAAGATAAAACTCCTTGGTCTAAACCCTAGGAGATTAGAACTCCTAGGGCTTTCCAAATCCTAAGAGATCCTTTATAAAATCCTTCCCCCCTTCTTCCTCCCCTTTTCAAGGTCATCGAGCATCACCGACCCTCTTTCTCTCTTTCTCCTCTCTATTTTTCTTCATGGAAGCTGCGGATCCCTTGCCTTGTGCTCGCCTAAATACTTCATGAAGAAGCTATTGGAGACCAAGGTAAGCTCGAATCTTCCTTCTCTCTTTCTTTCCCTTCTTCCCATATCCTTCGAATGGCCGCCGACTATCGGAATCATCAAAAAAGCCCCAAAAAGAAGATCTCTTGCTTTTCCCCTATTTTAATCGAACCATGTTTTCTCTTTTTCGGCTACCGGCGCCGCTGCCCGTGGTGTCACACCCCTGGCTTGTGACCTCCCACTTGCCAGCTACCCACCTCGGGGACCTTAGCCACCGATGATTGACCAATGATTGGAGAATCAAAGAAAGGAGTTCGGATCCCCTATTTTCTGGATTATTTTCACATGAGTTTTCCATTGTTTGACCCCACCGCCGACCGTCCCTTACTCCATCCATCGTCGATCGCTCGCTGTCGGACCTCCAACCGTACCACCATAGCTCGCCGGAGCACAAGCCACCTGCCCTTCCATCTCCTGTTTCGGCCTAAGAAAAGAAAATAGAAAAGAAAAAGAAAGAAGAAAAGAAAAAGAAAGAAGAAAAGAAGAAGAAAAGAAAAAGAAAAGAAAAAGAAAAACAAGAAAAAAATAAGAGAAAAAAAATAATTTTCTCTCTCCTCTCTCTCATTTTCTCTCTCTAAGGCTTTACTTTCTCTCTCTATTTGATTTATGAATCCTAGGATGAACCTAAGATGAAATCATGATGACCGAAGATTGCTCTGAAAGCCATGCAGTAGGTCAGATCTCAGTCTGATTTTTGCTAGAAATTCATAGCTTTTTGATCGTGAATGATCCCACATTGAGTTATCCTGATATGATCCATGATGAACCTAATCATTATTGTATTCTCTCTCTATTTTCTCTCTCTTGATCGACTTTCTCTCTGTAGGAAGATCTATGAATCCTGTATCGAATCATGTCTTCATCTTCTAGGGATTCATGTTGACTCTAATAAGATGATCTAAAGCCGCTTTAAAATTCATATCATATATCAACCCCACTTCGGCCATGTCTAGTATCTTAAGAATCTATCATTGATGAATCATGTTGATTGATCTTGGCTTTGATTTGGTTATTCTTAAAGATTTCTTGATCAAATTGCTTAGATCTGGCCCTCGACTAGGAGACCCCAAATTCTTCGATGTGCAGATAGTTCGACACATCCAGCCAACAATTTTCTTTTCTTATGATTTAAATCTTATTAAATTCATCGAATAGAAAATTTATCATATTTTTGATATTTTAAATAGGATCACCAATAAAGTCTAAGAATCTAAGGCAAAAAAGATAAGTAGAATCTTATGTTCCTTAGTTATTTCAAATTATCATATTTTTTTATGCATAAGAACTGTTGTTATAAAGTCATATTTTTTTATAAAATAAGGATCGTCATATGAGATATGAAAAAGCATGTTTTATTATGATTATTAATTTCATGAATATATTTTATGAAAGTGACATGTTTTATGATGGATGAATTTTACCTAAGCATATGTATATTTTAAGAAAAAGATATACAAATTTTAAAGGCTCTTAGATAGCTATAAATGAATTTCTATGAAAAGTCAACATCCAAAGCTAACATCCATAAAAAATATAGCCCCGCCAATAGATTCCAAGTTGGCATAAGAAACAAGAATCCTGTCGATTAAGAAACATGGCCCTATCACGGGTACAATAGTGATCTTAACATAAATATCTGTGAGCAATATTTTGAAACATGACATAAACAAATGAACAAGAATGATTTATAAATCATGTTTATGAAATTTCATGAATGATGCATGCATGATGGATTTATGACCTGATTTATATTATATTTTATGAAATGCTTTATTTGCTATAATTATTATTTTTGAAATAATATATTATCATAAATAAACTTATGTCTGATTTGCTAAGAAAAACATAGAATTTTATTTACTGAGCTAGTGGAGCTCACATCTTTTTTTTTTTTTAATCCTTATAGAGAATTAAGATTAAGAACGATGAAGGATCCAAGCTTAGAGATCTACATAGCAAATTTAGAAATTTTATAATTAAACTTAGTCTGATCATGAATTTATAATTGTCTATTTATAAATTTAAGATATGAATTTGGTATTTATTTTTTTTGAATTTAGATGCTCTGAACCTATATTAGTTTAATTACTTGATAAATGATGAAATTAAATCTTTATTTTTATTTTATTATGATGGATGTTGGGGATAAATTCCATTCCAGCCGAAGTCTAGGTCGATGCTCAGCCTAATGCAATCGATAGCCATAGAAGAGCTTCGACAGACGGGCTTCAGCCGAACTCCCAACGGTCGAGCTTCTTCCAACCCGTTCAGCCGGTCGAGCTACTTAGCGGTCGAACTCTCCATCGATCGAACTTCGGATTCCTAGCGGCCGAACTCCTCAGCGGATGAGCATTAGCCGAACCACTTAGCAACCGAAGTCCTTCAACCGAGCCTTAGTCGAGCTCTTTCGGGCCTCTCAGCGATCGAACTCTTCAGCGGACGTCCATCGCCGAACTTCGCCCGACCGAGCTCCTGCCGAACCCCTCCAGCCAGCCGAACTCCTTAAATGGCCGTCCCTTCAGCCGACCGAGCTTCTTCAATTCCAAGCGATCGTCCCTTCAGCCGGTCGAGCTCCTTCAATTCCAAGCGGTCGAACTCTTCAAGCGGCCGTCCCTTCAGAGCCTCAGCCACGCACCTCCGGCCAAACGCCTGTGGGAGCCGAGCTCCTCCCGAGCTTTTCCTTCAACCGAACTCTCCTACAAGTCCGAGCTCCTCTGGATGAACCGTCGCCATCAGCCCGCAACAGACAACAAGTGCAGACGACATGGCCACCACTACTGGTGACCCCACTCTCTCCGTAACCAGCTCCATGCGGCCCACGACCCATCAGTATGGCTGTCACCATCCACCTGACGATGCCTTCCTCTCCGTACTGAACTCCATGCGGCCCCAACGGCTCTCTACCAGGCGGTATGGCCGTCACCATCAACTAAGCTCCGCCTATAAAGGGCCCTCCAGATACGCTGATCTCTAATCTTTGAACTGGGATCTCTAAGCTCTTCTCCTCATCTCTAAGCTCCGGAACTCATTCCGAGCACTCCATTCCTGTTGGCCAAAAGCTGACTTGATCGTCGGAGGGTCCTGCCGGAGCCACCCCCCACCGGCTCCGGACGGGACTCTATTTTGTAGGTCCCCGATGGCGACCTCAACGGCCTCGACTCCAGCGATCTCCGACGATGATCAATTTCTGCACCAACAGATTGGCGCTAGAGGAAGGACCCCGAACCTCCAGGGTTCCCTTGTTCTTAAAGGAGTGCTCGGCGATGATTTCTCTCTCTTCGGAGATCCGTTCTTCCTTCTCTCCCGAAGAGAAAATGCCCTCAGGAGAGCTTCGACACGATGATTGGCATCCTGCGTACGAGGTACGTCTGCTCCCATTGCCGCCCCTATAGCCCAAGCTCCACCCGAAGCCACCGCAGATGCAGGGCAGTTCTGGACGGGTTCGCGGCCCCACCGAGATGATGCAGGATGTGCGACAACCTCTGGCGGAGACTTTGCCAGCAAGCCCGTCACGAGGATGCGAGGAATCGGCCTTAAGGAAGAGCATTTGGGCATGCCAATCGCCCTTAGGAGAGAATGGAGAGCAGAAGTTCTTCCGCGGAAGCAGAGCAAAGTTCGGCGCAAGCAGGAATGAAGTTCGGTGCAAGCAAGGGTGGAGCATAGTTTCCCCCGCGGAATGAAGTTCGACACAAGCAAGGGTGGAGCAAAGTTCTCCCACGGAATGAAGTTCGGCACAAGCAAGGGCGAAGCAAAGTTCTCCCGCGGAATGAAGTTTGGCAGAAGGCCGAACTTCTCAGCTCATCATCGAAATGAAGTTCGGCAAGGCCGAACTCTCCCCTTTGAAGCTCATCAACGAAGTTCGGCGGAAAGCCGAACTCCACCTTAAAGCTCACACATCATAATGAAGTTCGGCGAAAGTTCAGCATAAGTGAGGCCGAACTCCGCATCTCATCATCCGAATGAAGCTCGGCGGAAGCAAGGCCGAACTCCTCAGCTCATTGAAATAAAGTTCGTTGGGAGCAAGGCCGAACTCTCCCTTTTGAGCTCATCAATGAAGTTCGGCGCAAGTGAAGCCGAACTCCACCTTAAAGCCCACCATCATAGTGAAGTTCGGCGCAAGCAGTGGCAGAACGAAATTCTCCTGCGAATGAAGTTCGGCCGCGCTCGAGACCGCCCCAGGGCGATCGAGGCCGAACTCCCCCTCGAGTACATCGCTACAATGAATTCACGGGAGGTGCAATAAAGTTTGGGCAAGCAAAGCCGACCCCCTCCCTGCGAGCAAGGAAGTCCGGACAAAGAAGCATGAAGTTCTCCCACGGAAAGTTTCGCAGGAAAGCGGAATGAAGCTCCGCACAAGCGAAGCCCGAACTTCCCGAGCTCACCCCAAAGGAAGCCCCTACAGAAGGGCGCGAAGAAATCCTCCTCCCGAAAGGTTCCGCAACTATGACCCGCTCTTCTAACTCAAATTCTCAGTGAAGTTAAGAGCCAACTACCAAGACCAAAAGATTTACGGCCTTCCCCTAAACAAGCGCGGTCGTAGCAAGTAAAGCGCCTATCATTGCGACCACGGCCACGACACTGAGGAAATACGTTCCGACTGCGAGACGAAATTGAGGAGCTCATCAGAAAGAGGTGGCTGGATAAATTCCTCCGGCACCGGCTTGAAGCAGGAAAAGATCAGTCAAGGGCGCCGCCATAGCCAGAGACGGCAAGGAACTCGGCGCTGCCATAGCCAGAGATCGCAAGAAGGTCGGCTACCTTACGGCGTCATCCACATTGCCCCTGGGAGGAGCTTGGCGCGTCGGCGATTCGTCGTCTCCCAGCGATCAAAGAGCAAGAGAAGCATGCTCCAAATTGAGGAGGCCAGCGTGTAATAGAGGAGGTCGTCCACCTTGGGGAACTTATTGCCCGAAGAAACGTCAGAGGAACAACGCTACCCCGACGACCCTTAAAATACAAAATTTGGGGATGCGCTACTAGCAACTTCTTTTCAATAAAATTCTTTTCCTTTCGATAATATTATTTCTAGACACGAAAACTATGCGATGACAGAGAAGAAGCAGTCAATAATTGCCACGTTAGGAACAGGAGGAGAACCTCGTCCTAACGCGAGCAACAACCTCGACTAGAGATAAGATCTCTTCCGAGCGAAGGCCTCGTTCATAAAGGACGAGATGGGGGGAGAGGCTCTGACAGCGGCCCTTATGTGCCCCCGCAGCCCATTAGGAACAGGAGGAGAACCTCGTCCTAACGTGAGCAACAACCTCGGCTAGAGATAAGATCTCTCCCGAGCGAAGGTCTCGTTCACAAAGGACGAGATGGGGGGAGAGGCTCTAACAGCGGCCCTTATGTGCCCCCGCAGCCCGTTAGGAACAGGAGGAGAACCTCATCCTAACGCGAGCAACAACCTCGACTAGAGATAAGATCTCTCCCGAGTGAAGGCCTCGTTCACCAAGGACAAGATGGGGGGAGAGGCTCTGACAGCGGCCCTTATGTGCCCCACCGCCCGTTGGGAACAGGAGGAGAACCTCGTCCTAACGCGAGCATCAACCTCGACTAGAGAGATAAGATCTCTCCCGAGCGACCGTCGACAACCTCGGCTAGAGATAAGATCTCTCCCGAGCGATCGAGTCAACCTCGGCTAAAGATAAGATCTCTCCCGAGCGACCGTAGACAACCTCGGTCAAAGATAAGATCTCTTCCGAGCGACCGTCGATAAGTCAACCTCGGACTAGAGATAAGATCTCTCCTGAGCGAAGGCCTCGTTCACAAAGAACGAGATGGGGGGAGAGGCTCTGACAGCGGCTCTTATGTGCCCCCACAGTCCGTTAGGAACAGGAGGAGAACCTCGTCCTAATGCGAGCAAAGTCCAAGTCCGAGCTCCAAAGTCCACAGGAAAGAGAATCTCCATCAATCTCGGTCAGAGATAAGATCTCTCCCGAGCGATCGTGGATAACTTTGGCTATGGATCAGATCTCCCCCGAGGGATTGGGCCAACTTCGGCAGTAGGAGACAAGATCTCCCCCGAGCGCCCGCATCAACCTCGGCCAGAGTGCCTGAGTAACCTCGGATAGAGGTAAGGCCCACGATGACCTCAGCCAGAGCGCCCGCATCAACTCCGACTAAGGATAAGGTCCGCGACAACCTCGGTCGGAGCGTCTGAGTAACCTTAGATAGAGAGGTAAGGCCCGCGATGACCTCGGCCAGAGAGCTTCAACATCGACCTTGGCTAGAGAAAGCAACCGTGTCAATCTCGGCTGAAAATGTGATCTTCCCCAGGCTTCAACTTCGATGTCAACTTCAAGCCAGAGATGAAATCTCCCCCGAGCTTCGACCTAGACCAGCACAGAGCTCAGAGGAAGACTTCGACAGTCGCCTTTCCTGCACTCCCTTCCTTCGATTTTTGAACTCAGGAGTGAGGGCGCTAGTGTTGGGGATAAATCCCACTCCAGCCGAAGTCTAGGTCGATGCTTAGCCTAATGCAACCGATAGCCATAGAAGAGCTTCAACAGATGGGCTTCAGTCAAACTCCCAACGACCGAGCTTCTTCCAACCCGTTCAGTCGGTCGAGCTACTTAGCAGCAGAACTCTCCATCGATCGAGCTTCGGATTTCCAGCGGTCAAACTCCTCAGCGGATGAGTGTTAGCCGAACCACTTAGCAACCGAAGTCCTTCAACCGAGCCTCAGCAGAGCTCCTTTGGGCCTCTCAACGGCCGAACTCCTCAGCGGACGTCCATCGCCGAACTTCGCCCGACCGAGCTCCTGTCGAACCCCTCCAGCTAGCCGAACTCCTCAAGCGGCCATCCCTTCAGCCGGTCCGAGCTCCTTCAATTCCAAGCGGTCGAACTCCTCAAGCGATCGTCCCTTCAGTCGGTCGAGCTCCTTCAATTTCAAGCGGTCGAACTCCTCAAGCGGCCATCCCTTCAGAGCCTCAGCCGCGCACCTCCGGCCAAACGCCTGTGAGAGCCGAGCTCCTCCTGAGCTTTTCCTTCAGCCGAACTCTCCTACAAGTCCGAGCTTCTCTGGATGAACCGTCGCCGTCAGCCCACAATAGACAATAAGTGCAGACGACATGGCCACCACTACTGGCGATGCCACTCTCTCCGTAACCAGCTCCATACGGCCCACGACCCATCAGTATGGCTGTCACCATCCACCTGACGATGTCTTCCTCTTCGTACTGAACTCCATGCGACCCCAACGGCTCTCTGCCAGGCGGTATGGCCATCACCATCAACTAAGCTCCGCCTATAAAGGGCCCTTCAGATACGCTGATCTCTAATCTCTGAACTGGGATCTCTAAGCTCTTCTCCTCATCTCTAAGCTCCGGAACTCATTCCGAGCACTCCATTCCTATTGGCCAGAAGCTGACTTGATCGTCGGAGGGTCCTGCCGGAGCCACCCCCCACCGGCTCCGGATGGAACTCTATTTTGCAGATCCCCGACGACGACCTCAACGGCCTCGACTCCAGCGATCTCCGACGATGATCAGTTTCTGCACCAACAATGGATTTTAAGTGATTATGAATGATAGGCTTCGTATTATCGAGAGCGGTACCCCTTGGTAGTATGACCATATTATATTTCGAATTTGAAGTGTGATATTTTATGGTATCATAATAATAGGTTTGATAATGGATAGAACTTAAAGACTAGCAATAGGTTTGATCGTAAATAGAACTTAAGCCTAGAATTATGATTCATAGGGTTGGACAAACAAAGAGTATAGAAGAATTGATCTAAACTAAAATTGTACAATGGAGATGATTCAAAAAAAAATGGATTTTGGACCAATAGGTATTGTGATAGAATTTATGAATAACTAATGAGTTACATTCTGGATACCAATAAGTAGGGTGACCTAATGTTGACATTTGAATATGCGATGTTATCTTGATAGATTATGTTCAGAATATTTGTTTCATTATTATAATTTTGAAAACTCTAAATTAGATATGGATAAAGATCTTGATGACTTTTTGATGTTGATTATTTGATCATTATAATTTTGAAAAAGAAGCTATTTAGGATGTAGCTTAAGAAAGAATTGCATTGTATAAAGAGAAATATTTTTCAAGCGTTGAACCTACAAAAAGATCATGTATGAAATTCACATGTAAATAAAAAAAACCTATATTTGGTTCTATTGGTGGATTGGATTATGAAAGTATGACATATATGTTTTGATAAAAACTTTAATAATTCATATTACTATCTATGGATTGGATTTCTTTACCTTCATTTTGTTTGTTGGAGATAATGAGTTATATTAATTATTTCAAGTTAAAGTTTAGATGTTTGAGCTAATCTAAGGTATCTTACTATTGTTAAATTTTTGGAGACTTAAATGAGTTTTAACATGTAAAGAGCAAGATTTTATGTTAATTTATTGATGGATGCTAAGGGTCGTGATGAATGAAGCTCTAGGAGAAATAGATGATTTAATTTACAGGGATGTTGACTTGAGATCTTCTAGTTTGTTGGAGTTGGAGTTAATATTTTTTTTATAAAAAAATGTTAGATGTAGCTATCTAATTGATTGTCCAATGAATCTAGGGTTAACTCACTTCAATTAGTTTTAGACTTATGAGATTTTAGATCGATGAGTCAAGGAGTTTATGCAAGAACTTCAAATATGGAAGTAGATTAAAATTTAATTTTGATGAGATATATTTGAGTCATAGTAAGGGATAGAGAAACTTAAAAATTTTGCTTAAAGTCTATCAAAAATTTGAAAAGTTGGATCTTTTGAGACTCTGATGTAAAATAGTATTATTGTCAGAATTCATTCGATAGCTCTGAAGGATTCGATGAGTTCAGGTCAGAGTGCGCAATAGAAGCATGATGGTTAAATTATATTAAAATTAGTTAAGAATACTAGTTCTAATATAATAAGTGTTATAAATGGAGACTTGATTTTCAATAAAAAAGAGATCGCCATTGATACATGAAAGGATAAGCTTGTCGATCTTTGGACTCATCTAGATGTTACAGTATTATCTTCGATGATTAGTTTTTTTATTATTAGTAATGGTCAAGAAAATTTTGATCATCTTAAATTTAAGATTAATGGATTGATATTCCTTGGTAGAGCTTGGATATAAAATATTTTGGATAAAGATATCCTTTTCTTAACTTCGACATTATTATTCTATTTAAATGGATTTAAGAATTTTCTATGATAAGAGTATAATTATTACATCATATAAAAAGATAAAGAAGATTGAAATTTATGGTAAGCATATAATGCTCCGGACTCTTCTATTTTTTTTTTGTTATGAATAGGTAGGGTCAATTATAATTTTTATATGAAATTAATAAAGAGCAAATAATTTCATGGACAAGAAATTATGGTATTTTAAGTAAAAGTTAAGAGATCAAAAAAATTCATTACCTTATGAATAGAAAGGTATCATGAGGTTTAAAAAGCTTGGTAAGTTAAGTTCGTGCAATATTAGACTTTTAAAATCTTGAGCAGGATAGGAGATGTTGCTTGCAAACTAGCCTTGCCATCAGAATTGTCTAAAGTGCATAATGTCTTTCATGTTTCCCTATTAAGAAAGTATATTCATGATCCAAATAGTGTGATAAAGTATGAGCCATTGCAAGTTCACGAAGATTTAACTTATGAAGAGTTTCTCCTTTGAATTATTAATCGAAAAGAGCAAGTCCAATAACGGCACGTAATTCCATATGTAAAGATTTAGTGGAGCAATCATGGAGAATGAGAGGCTACCTGAGAACTTGAAGATGATATGAAAATAAAGTATCCTCCCTTATTTGAAAATAAAGGTACGTTAAGTTTCGAGGACGAAATTTTTTTTTAGAAGGAAAGAATGTAATAACCAGCCCATTAAAAAAAAAAGAAGGGATGAATGAAGGCTCCCAACGAGAGTATTCTTCTTCCCGTGCCCAAGTAAGATTAGGACTCCTAGGGCTTTCCAAACCCTAGAAGATCCTTTCACTACTATAGAATAGGATTACGATAGTGGTCTGTAACTGCTATCATAGTCCAAAAAGTCGCTGCTATAGGTTATGGCAGTGCTTAGCTAACCGCTGCCACTGCAGTCATCACCGTAAGTCTATGGCAGCGATTGTTGCAGCGATTCTGAAAATTATTGCCATAGAGTGTCTATTACAGCGATTTTTAAACCGCTATCATAGGCTTATCTATGACAGTAATTATGAAACCACTGCCATAAGCTTGTCTATGAAAATAGTTATGTAACCACTGTCATACGTCTATACAGTGGTTGACACATTGCCTACGGTAGCGGTTGGTACGTCTATGATAGCAATTGTAAAATCACTGTCATAGCTTCTAAATAATTAAAAAATATAAAAATTTTAATTTTTTTATATATTTTACCTGATAAATGCATATATATAATATAAAAAAATATTATAAATATAAAAATATTTCTAAAATGCTAAAATTTTATTATCGAATAAAATTTATTATAATATTTTTTAAAAAAAATATATCAAAAGTCTCCTAAATCTACGTCATTATCGTCACCGAGAGATGGAGCACGAGCTAGAATCGGAGCTGGAGCTAAAGCTGAAATGCGGGCCAACATATCCTCAAAGCCCGTGAAGGCACCTCCAAAACGTGCGCTGAGCGTTGATACCATGTCTCTCATTATGCCTTCCAGATGAGATGCACGCTTCTCAGCCCAATCTACCCGCATCGCAGCATGATTTGCCGATGCCAATACCTCCTCAAGCTTCTTTCGACTAACGACATCGAAAGCCTATGAAGAGATGCTTGCCTCAGACTAATAGTTGATCAGCGTATGTTCGGACCTGCATCGGATCCTCTTAGAGTGCTCAGGCCCCAAGACCTAAGATAGATGGTCATGGAGGCAAGAGGTATCCGGGCCCTCGCTCGCGAGTGCATCTAACTGATCTTGTAATTATAAATTCAAATAAAATTTTATAAAAAATGATATAATACTAATCATATATACTAATATATTTAAAACTTACAAAAATCCTTATGATCGCGGTGTTCATCGGTCTGCCCTTCTTGTCTGTATGGCTGGATCAAAAGATCTCGCTATGACTGGGCATCACTCCATTTCTCATCAGCTATAACAATGGATTAGTTTATCAAAATATAAAAAAATTATTAATTTAATTTATCTAGTAAGATTTAGAATTTATTACCTCTTTATGCACATGACTGGTCATAGACTCACGACCGAGAGTGTGTGTACTCCTAGGTTATCCAGTTCTGACAGGAGGTAGCCTAACAAGTATTCAAATAAATAATAAATATTTAAAAAATATGTAAATATAACTTTAAGTGTAATAAAAAATTTAAAAGTTAGTAATTTTATCTTGAACTCTTAGATCCTCCAATGTGTAACCATCCTCTCCTACTGACTCAAAGGACAGTCATGTATCCAAGAAACAAGCTCCTCTGAAGTGTCTCGTCGGTGCTTGAGCCATCCTCTATGGAGCTTGATCTTGTAGCCTCGGTACAACTCTCCAATCTTCTTCAGTCGGGCATCTCGAGCCCTCTCATGATCAGAAAAGTCATACCTTCTCTGTACAAAGTTATCAAAAGTCAGTTACAAAATTATTCTAATCAAACATAGTATAAACATGTAAAATGCATAAATATAATTAAGATGCACTTACCCATATCTCCTCCCACACCCGGTCTCTGACAGCATCATCCATCAATTGCCAGTCTTTGGGCTCTACGAGAATAATGTTTGACCGCCTCATAAGCACTCCAAAAAAGGAATGCACTCCTGCATGGTCTCCCTTACTGGCCTTCCCTCTACATCATACTATACCATCACCTGATGCTGATAGTTTCACATATGTACCATACGTGTGGGACCACGAAATATCCGACTAGATGATACACCTATAATAAAAATACGTTATATAAATATATAAGTATATAAATACTATATAAAAAATAAATAAATAATATAATAAAAACGTACACTCAGATGTCGATAAAGTAGCATGTGTCGGAGATGTGGGTGATGGTGGAGGCTCAGATGTCGGTGGAGTGATGCCGATGGTGGAGGTCCCTGAGCAGTCGATGCGGAGGTGGATGGAGTATGCTCCAATTGCTCCTCAGATGCTGAACTCTACATAATCCGTCGAGAGGCAGGGGTGAAAGCTAGATGGCATTTCGGTGCCATCGTGATCTGCAACGCTAATAAACATTAATCAATATAATATTTTGAACAATAATCAAAGATATACCTAGGTACCATCCATATAATTACATATAAATATATGGATGCCAAAGATTATGTACACTAATCAATTGACAGGTCTATCGCTATGCAATGCAATAAACAATAGCAACAAGATGGGGGTTCTCTTAGCGATCGAAGATTTTCTTAGCGATCGGCACGGCACGGCCTAAGGCATAGTCTATCGATACGGTATGACACGGCACAACCTACCGACATGGTACGGCATGACACGACACGATCTACTAGCATGACATAATCTACCGATATGGCATGGCACGGCCTATCGGTACGGCATGGCCCAAGGCATGATCTATCGATACGATACGGCATGACATGGCCCAAGGCACAGCACAGCCTATCGACAAGGCAAGGCCCATGGTATGGCATGGCACGTCTCGTTCAAAGCCAAGAGGTCTCGAAATCTCTCTCCAACCATCTCTATTTTAGAAACCCAATTCATCCCTTTTCTTGGGTTGCAATCTATGGGCAACAAATATATCATGTTGAATAATAATATTAGCAACACATCAATAAATAGACTCTAATAATTTATATCAGAATATTGAAGTCATTGTCTAGTGGCATCTATAATATGGACATCACCATCGCTCCTGATAAATGTGTCTGGGATCTCAATGGTACTAGGTAAGTTTTGTCCTAGAGGAGCACTTTGCATGCATGGTCCAACATCATCATCAACTTTGGTATCATCAAAAATATGCCTAGGCACCATCTTCACAACAATACCTTATTGAGGCTCCAAGGGATCACTAACATAGAAAACTTGACTAGCTCAGAAGGTAAGTATATATGGTTCTTTAGTGCGGAGATAGCATTGCATGTTAACGAGAGTAAAATTACACTCATCAATCTTCATCCCAGACTGTAACAAGGTGTCAAACCAATCACACTTCATCAATGCAATCTTTTCTTTAAAATAATAGTTTAAGATGACTATCTTCTCCACCATGCCATAATAGTTCAAATTCTCCATACGAGGCTGTGAATCCCTTGAGCTAGCATAACACCCAGTGGTGGCGCTCAATATGATGCCACTATTTTGTGTTGCCATATTTATGGACCTACTGTGAATGTAAAACTTGTAGCTGTTAATGACGAGCTGTTTATACTCACGCACGATATGATTAAGGTCCATTGAAAGAGCACACACTTCAGAGTTCACATTACTAAGCGGCAATCTCCACACCTAATTAAGAAGATGACATCTAAGTAGTAAACATGTTCAAATAAGTTGTAAAAGACAAGAATATATAATTACTTACATCATCTTCGAATCATTCAGAAAATTCTTTGCTGTGTATTTTCTCTTTCTCCTACATACTTAGAGCATCATATTTTTCTCTTATGACCTCCTTGTGTTTGCTGCATGCACCAAGAATAAATTTAGGTATAATTGAATATTTTGTTCTAATTATTATGAAATAAATAAGGCTAAATGACTCACTTTATGTACGGCTCAAAGACATCATAGTTGAAGAGCATGTAGCAGTGTGCCTTATCCCTTTTCTCAATGCTTAAATCATGAGACGATATGAAGTGAAAAGTCCATCTAACTATAGAATGGACTTAAATGCAGGCTCAATTGGCTCATACTGATAATCCTGATTCCTCATTGATCGATTATGACGTGTCTTGAGCTTGTTTAAGTACACGGTATAAAAATTCATACACTCTTGATCCAAATAATCTTCTACTATGGATTCCTTCGAGCGATTCATATTTCTTACATAAGATTTTAGAGTTTGAATATTTCTCTTAGTATGATACATCCATTAGCAGAATACTGGGCCTCCAAGTGCAACTTTCCCCATAAGATGCATGGTAAGATGCATCATAACTATGAAAAATGATGGTGAAAATATCTTCTCCAGATCACATAATATAGTCACTGTTCTTGTCTTCATTTTCTTCACATCTTTCTTAAGCAACCTCTTTATACAAATATCTTTATAAAAGTTACAAAGATAAATAACAGTCATTCTGATATTTTTTGGCAACACACGGCGAATAGCTATTAGAATTAATTTCTGTATCAGCACATGATAATCATGAGTCTTCAATCCCCTAAGTTTGACATCCTTACTATTCACATGCTTTGATATATTGCTTGAGTATCCATTAGAGATCTTTATGTTCTCCAACATACGAAGAAATATGGACCGTTCGAAGGCATTCATAACATAGCATGCATGAGAGAGCCTCCACTGTTCTCCCTCTATCAGCTCTGGATGGAGTGATCTTCTAATACCTCATTCTTTCAAGTCAAATCAAGAATTTAAATCATCCTTAGTCTTATATTTGATATTTAAGATTGTTGCCAATAGGAGCTTGCACACATTGTTTTCAATATATATTACATCTAAATAGTAGCTCAATAAGTTTGTCTCCCAATATGGTAAGTCAAAGAAGATGCTCTTTTTCCTCTAATTAAAGTATGTGTCATCTTGCTTTGATCGATGCTTCTTCTTTCTACCATAAATTAGATCATCTTTTCCAAATTCAATACTGAGACTATCCAACTCTTTAAGTACATCACTTTCAGACATCCAACTAGGCGCCTCATCTTCTTCAATAGTACCATCGAAGGAGCGTGCATCTCTTTTGTATGGATGGTTTCGATGGAGGAAACGTCGATACCCCATATAGCTAAAACTCCTTCGATGTGTCAACCTTCTAGATCGGATATTTTTTTCATAAATCGGGCATGCTAGCTCACCTTTGGTGCTCCAACTCGATATTAGGACATAGACTGGAAAGTCATTTGTTAGTGCAGAATATGATTGATGATGGATTGAGCTGGAGTTGGAAAAGATGAGGTCGCTGCCATTGACCTGCAAAATAAAGTTCCATCTGAATTCGGTGATGGTGGCTCCGACAGGATCCTGCAATGATCAAGTCAACTTTTCTGGCCAATAAAAATGGAGTGCTCGGATATGAATTCAGTAGAGTTTTGGGAAAGGAGTCAAGAGCTTAAAGAAAACGTATCTAAAGGATTTCTTTTTATAGATGGAGCTTGTTGTAACCGTCCGATAGTGGGTCACTCTGGGCTACATAAAATTTATTACGAAGAAAGATGTCACTCGTAATAGACTGATAATGACAGTCATAACCGTCCGATAGTGGAGTTGTCTGTAGTAGACTGATAAATGACAGTTGTAACCATCCGGAGAAAGCAGACATTTGAAATTCGACTGAAGAAAAAATTTAGAAGAAGTTCATCTTCTGAAGAAATCCGACTACTGGAGGAGTTCGGCTCCTGGACAAATCCGACTGCTGGAGAAATTCGGAAGAAGTTCAGCTCTTGGAGAAATCCAACTGCTTGAGGAGTTTGAAAGAAGTTCGGCTCCTAAACAAATCCAACTATTGAAAAAATTCGAAAGAAATTCGGCTTCTAGAGAAATTTGACTACTAGAGGAGTTCGGAAGGAGTTCATCTCCTAGAGAAATTCGACTACTAGAGAAATTCAGAAAGAGTTCGACTTCTAGAGAAATTCGACTGCTGATAAGCATCATAAATTCATCAATAAAAGTATTAATTTATTAATTAATTTATATTAATTTTTAAGAATTATTAATCAATTTATATATAATTTTTGAAAAAAATATATTTTTATTAATTAAAAAATTAATTAAAAAAATAATAAAAATTAAAAAATAAAATTTTATTATCAATAGAAAGAGCTCATTTTTTTAATTACAACAAAATAAATTTTGAGTAAAATGGAGCTAAAATGGAAAAGATATGAATTTTTAAGATATAAAATAAATAAAAATTAAATAAAAAAAAGAAAACGGCTCAGCCGGCTTCGTAAGCCGAGCCACCAAGCCAAGCCAAACCATCAAAGCCGACTCAGCCGTTTAAGCCATCAGTCGATCCACGATCTAGGCGTGGACCGCCAGCTCAGCAGAAATCGATAAATCAGAGATTGCCACGTGGCGGACCTAGACCCTTAAAGGGTCCATAGAAATTTATCATGGCTCACAGGATATTTTGATCTTTTCACCTAGTGACAAGAGCACTGATTAGCTATGGTATGCGGTGCAGTCGGTCCACGCAGTCCATGGAAACAGTAATTGCGCGATCGGACGGCTGCGGTTGATTGCGGTCAAGATCGGACGGCGGCGGTAATTTTTCGGGTTTGATTCAAATTCTATCAGTGATCTAGTGCGATCCGACGGTCAGAAAATCAAGTGATGAAGATCCAACGGTCCAGAATGCTTCCGGTGGTGATCAAGACTCCTAAAGCATGATTTGCGGTCAGATTTCCTCCATCAAGCGCAATCCAATGATCAAAAATTGATCCGACCCGATCTGGGCTGATATGCATCCGATTTTGATGATTTTTGGACCATTGGATTCCTATTGAATGGCCAGATTTCACTAGGCTTACCAGAGTTATATCAGAGCTATTTTGATTCAAATTTTATTCGAATTTTTTTGTATTTTGACGATGACAAAGGCTATTAGTCCCACATTGCCTTTAGAAATAAATATCCAGCCCTCCTAGCTCTATAAAAAGGATCTCAGGCCTTCAGAAATCAATATCTTCGATCAAGGTGAAGCTTTGGTACAGGGCTAAGCCAGGCTATGGGTTAAAGGCTGCTTCGAAGCAATGGATGTCGAGAAGAAGAGCCGAACTTCTACACCATCTTTCTGCCAATGTCGATCCAAGATCAGAGATCAGGCTATTTTATTCTTTTTAAATTCCATATATTTAAATTTTAAAATTTTAATTAATAAAAATTTTATTTTTATATTTTAATTTCTTATTTTTTATTTTTATTATAATTTAATTTCTATACTTTAAATTATTGCTTTGCAAGTAGATGCTAAGATCTAACTAGTAGATCTTAGTACCAAGTTTAAATTTCTGTATCTTTTAATTTTCACTTTTTATTTTTCGACTTCATTTTTGATTCCAAAACTCTTCTTGTTTTTTTTCAAAAATCAAAGATTTCAAATCTAAAAATACTACCTTCCTTGTGGATTCGACCCGACTCACTGCTATCTACGCATTTTCAATAATTTTAAGAAGTCAGATTAAACTGATAAACACGGTGTCTTAACGACAATATCGTGTTCCTATCAAGTTTTTGGCACCGTTGTTGAGGAATATTTTTGATTTTTGATTTTAATTTTTTTAATTTATTTTAAATAAATTAAAAATAATTTCGACAAACGCTTCCTATCAAGTTTTTGGCGCCGTTGCCGGGGAAGGCACGGACGTTAAATTTTTGATCTCTTTGATTTTTTATAAATAAATTATAAATAAAATTTTTATTTTCTTATAAATATTGCTTGCTATTTTTTTTTAATTATTTTGCAGAGAAAAAGATTAAAGAACAAAAAGAACCAGGAGTTTTGCTTGGTGAGATCATTCCTAACCCTAATTCTCTTTTCTTTTTATTTATTTATTTATTTTATTTTTAAATTAATTTTAAAAAATATTTATTTAAATCTAATTAAAAATCTCATGATAAGATTAGAAATTCTAACTGCTTAGAGCATGCATCATATTATTTTTATTTTTATTTTTATTTTTATTTTATTTTTTTTGGTGATTGCTGGAGGCAAGGTAAACCTTTCATAATTCAATTAGTTGTATGCATCTAGTTTAAATTGCATAGAACCCTTTGATTGAAAATTTTTTGTGCATATTCATATTAAACCAAATTAAGGGCACAACCCAATTAAATAAGATAAGATGGGAATTTGATCATTTTTTCTTAGCCCATAAACAACTAACCAGCATCCTGCATTGACCTAAGCCTTTAATTTTAAAATCAATTAGACATCAACCCTAGAAACTCGAGCTCAATAGGACAAGGAACCCTAAGAGTTGAATCATATTAGCATTAGTCAATTTGACTGGTGTCTAGGAAAGTAGTTCAGGGATGATTGGGCCGGAAGGAAGATGGTTTCTAATTGGTTCCATTTGCTTACCTGGCCAAGCACAATTGGTGTCTAAGGCAAGCAACGGGGGGACTCCCACTGACCTTACACTTACCTGGCCAGTTGATTGGCTAATCCTATACTTGGAGGGCTTGAAGGTGACCTTGACAGTTAGGAGCTGTCTAGATCTAGGATAACCTCTAGTCAGAATTGATTGACCAACTTGATTGCTAACCAACATTAAATCTAATTTAACCTAATTCTTCTCTTTCTTCTTAGTTCTAGGACTCCTTAGGACCTCTTCTTTAGAACTCTTCTTTCTTCTCCTTACTCATCTAAAAATAAAATAAAATAAAATAAAAATAAAAATAAAATTAAACTAACTAAAAAAAATATTAAAAATAATAATTAAATTAAATTAAAATTAATAAATAAAATAATTTAAAAAAATAATTTTTAATATAATAAAATAATAATAATAATTAAATTTTAAAAAAAATTTTAAAAAAATTTTGAACCATACATTAGGGTTACACTAATACATGCATGGTAAGAAATCGCTTTTTCTGATTTAGTTGAGCTTAATTGAATGGTTGATTCACATTAAACATAATAATCAAATGGATAATCTGAATCTAATAGTCCAAAAATTAGATAAAGTTGACCTTCTTGCTCAGAAAATAGATCAACTCCTAATTCTAGGTCAACAATCTCCTGCATAATTCACATCATCTTCTAATTATCAGGAGATTTATTCAATCTGTGTTAGCCCAACCCATCATGTGAGTGAATATCTTATGACTGCACAGTTTCCATATTTTATCCAAGAACAAGTTCAAGCTACTCAAGGGGTACTCCAAATTGATTAATGACTCATTTTCAAATTCATATAATCCATATTAGAGCAACCACCATAATTTTTCTTGGACATTCCAACAGACTCAGGCTCAAACCCAAATTTTACCTATCCAAAACTATCAAAATAGACCCCAATACCAAAACTATAGCTATAATAATAGCCAGCCTAGTCAATTTATCCAGCCACCATATCATGATCAGCCTTCATACCCACCTCCTCAACAGACCAATCTAGTTGATGATAGATTTAACCAACTTCAATAATTGATTCTGACTCAACAACAATCTATTGCTAAGCTAGAAGCTCAAATTGAACAATTAGTTGAGTCTAACATGAGGAGAGAACTAGATCAACTATCGAACCTATCAATTTCAAACAACCCACCTAATATCCACCAATCATCTGAACTAAGTTATCAATTTAATGTCTCACCTAAGAATCTCCAATTTGAGAATACCAAAGTAATTCCTGAACTTAAAAGCTATAGGATTCTTATGGACCCATACTAAGATCAGATGAGAGAAAATAAAAATTTAGAGGAACTGGTTAGTACTGAGACTAACCACATAGAAGAATCTGAGTCAGGAATTAGTACTGATGCTAGTTCTAGTTTAAATGAGATAGAAATAGAAAAAAAGAGAATAGATGAATTATCCAAAACTTATAAACCTAATGTCCTATTCCCTTCAACCCAAGAAGCCGGTTCTTCTTACAAAAATTAAGAGGCATGTAATAAAATATCAATGGAGTTATCTAAGCAAGATCATATTAATTTACCTCCAGAATTAAAACAGCCTTTAGTCACCATTCCAACACCCATTGAATCAAACTTAACTCCTAAAACTCCATTCATGAGTATTTTAGAAGAACAAATAGGAGAAATTCTTAATAAACATGGGTCTGAAAATGGAATCATAAATTATATCCCTAAAATTAACAGTGAATATATCAATAATGAGATTATAAATTAACTTTCTGAGATTGACAATCCAAAACCATTAAAATTTGTCAATCTAATATTCGACACAGGATAGTAAACTGCATTGTGTCTGACTGAAGATGGTAAACTTAGCGCTTGTTTGGAGGCAACCCAATATTTAGTTTTTATCTAATTTATCTTTTTAGTTTATTTTCTTTTTAGGATAATTTGAATAAGTTGGAGGGAGAGCTCAAATTTTCAGAGGCATGTGCTGGACCAAAAATATACTTGAGTTAGGTGTATTCCTCCATGTTCTTTATTACATCCTTTATTTTTTCTTCTCCATTGAGGATAATGTCAATTAAGTTGGGGGGAGAGAAAAATAAAAAAAAAATTTAAAATTTTAAGTCCTCAAAAAAGTTAGTATTTAGTATTTAGACATCTGATTATGCTTAAGAATCGAATTAAACTAAGCATTTTTAAAAGAAAATTGATGCACAGATTAGAGAATCTATGAGATATTAAGGAATCAAGTATTAAGAAAATTCAATAAAGAGTTAAGTCTAGAACATAAAATTTTTTTTCTTGGAGCATTTCTAATTATTTCTATTAGCATCAAAGAAAAGTCTACTTTTTATAGGCTTGTGTAGGGTAACTATACGTTTCTTCATATAAAAAATTTATTTTAATAAAATAGTTTCTAAGTACTTCTCACTGAGTAACCGAGCCTTTTTTCCTAAGCAAGTATTGAGTTTCGCATCAAAAGGTGGGAAAGGGCAAAGAAGCTCGTTGTAAAGCTAGTCTTAACTCGTAGCCTATTTGATTCGAGCTAATAAGCCCGAGGGATATTCTATACCTAGTGCCCTAAAGCCAACTGATTTGGAAGTCATTGGCCCAAGACTCGCTACATGGATCAAATAAAAAGCTTAAGGAGTTAAGATACTCAATAGTGGTACAACGTTAAAAAAAAAAAAAAAGGTTTCCCACCAAGTAACCGGGTCCCGTTGCCTAAGTAAGTAATGATATTTACATCAAAAAGTGGGCAATATGAAAATAAAAATTAATAAATAAAGGATGAAAGTAGCAATATACTTGCCTATATGAAAGTTTAGACAAATCAGAGATAAAGGTAGGATAATTTAGAAAAAAGTTCTGAAAAATTTAATGTTCTTTACTTAATTTTTCTATTGATAAGTATTAATACCCTAATGATATATCTCATTTAAGCTCTACTGAATATCAATGGCCATTTTAAAAATTACTTAGGTAAAATTCGAAACTCTAAAGTTAAAAGATATTTAAAAACTAAATTCTTTCTTTACTCGAGGACGAGCAAAGCTTAAGTTAGGGGGTGTGATAAGCATCATAAATTTACCAATAAAAGTATTAATTTATTAATTAATTTATATTAATTTTTAAAAATTATTAATCAATTTATATATAATTTTTGAAAAATTCATATTTTTATTAATTAAAAAATTAATTAAAATAATAAAAATAAAAAAAATAAAATTTTATTATCAATAGAAAGAGCTCATTTTTTTTTTGATCACAACGAAATAAATTTTGAGTAAAATAGAGCTAAAATGAAAAAGATATGAATTTTTAAAGATATAAAATAAATAAAAATTAAATAAAAAAAAGAAAATGGCTCAGCCGACTCCATAAGCCGAGCCACCAAGCCAAGCCAAGCCATCAAAGATAACTCAGTCGTTTAAGCCATCAGCTGATCCACGATCTAGGCGTAGACCGTCAACTTAGCAGAAATCGACGAATCAGAGATTGCCACGTGGCGGACCTAGATCCTTAAAGGGTCCACAGAAATTTATCGTGGCTCACAGGATATTTTGGTCTTTTTACCTAGCGACAAGAGCGCTGATTGGCTGCGATGTGCGGTGCAGCCGGTCCACGTGGTCCATGAAAATAGTAATTGCGCGATCGGACGGCTGCGGTTGATTGCGGTCAAGATTGGACGGCGGTGGTGATTTTTCGGGTTTGATTCAAATTCTATCAATGATCTGGTGTGATCCGATATCTAGAAAACCAAGTGATGAAGATCCAATGGTCCAGAATGCTTCCGACGGTGATCAGGACTCCTAAAGCATGATTTGCGGTCAGATTTCCTCCATCAAGCATGATCCAACGGTCAAAAATTGATCCGACCCGATCTGGGCTGATATGCATCCGATTTTGATGATTTTTGGACCGTTGGATTTCTATTGAATGGCTAGATTTCACCAGACTTACCAGAGTCATATTAGAGCTAAGCCAGGCTATGGGTTAAAGGCTGCTTCGAAGCAACGGATGCCAAGAAGAAGAGCCGGGCTTCTACACCATCTTTCTGCCAATGCCGATCCAAGATCAGAGATCAGGCTATTTTATTCTTTTTAAATTCTATATATTTAAATTTTAAAATTTTAATTAATAAAAATTTTATTTTTGAACTTTAATTTCTTACTTTTTATTTTTATTATAATTTAATTTCTGCACTTTAAATTATTGCTTTGCAAGTAGATGCTAATATCTAACTAGTAGATCTTAGTACCAAGTTTAAATTCCTGCACCTTTTAATTTTCACTTTTTATTTTTCGACTTCATTTTTGATCCCAAAACTCTTCTCTTTTTTTTTTTTCAAAAATCAAAGATTTCAAATCTAAAAACACTACCTTTCCTGTAGATTCGACCCGACTCACCGCTATCTACGCATTTTCAATAATTTTAAGAAGTCGGATTAAACTGATAAATACGGTGTCTTAACGACAACATCGCGTACCTATCAACTGCTAAAGAAATCTGAAAGAAGTTTGACTCCTAAAGAAATCTGACTATTGGAGGAGTTCGACTCCTAGAGGAATCCAACTACTAAAGAAATTCAGAAGGAATTCGGCTCCTGGAGAAATTCGACTGCTGGAGAAGTTCGGAAGGAGTTCGGCTCTTAGAGAAATCTGACTGCTAGAGGAATCCAAAAGAAGTTCGACTCTTGGAGAAATCTGACTGCTGGAGGAGTCCGAAAGGAGTTCGGCTCTTAGAGAAATCCAATTGCTGGAGGAGTCCGAAAGGAGTTCAACTCCTAAAGAAATTCAACTGCTTTGGAGTTCGACCGTCGGAGAAAATCGGCTGGGGTTCGGCCATTAGAGGGAGAATTTTTTATTGAAGCTCTTCCATGATTTTCAATTGCATTAGGCTAAGCATCTGACTGGACTTCGATGGGAGCGGGATTTATCTTCAACATCATTTATTGTCCACAAAAGTACTACGTGCATGGAGAATGACTCATTCAGTAAAGCATCAAAAGTTGAAACACCTTGAATACTCCATAACTATTTTAGCTCAGTAATAAGAGACTGTAAATAAACATCAATGTCATTACTTACCTCCATCGACCCAGGGATGAGCACTGTCATGAAAGCAAAGGATTTTTTCATACACATTCATGGTGGAAGGTTATAAACATGAATAAATATTGGCTATACACTATGGACAGTATTCATATACTTGAACAGATTGAAACCATCGCACGATAAGCCTAATCTCACATTACATATCTCATGTATGAAGTCAGGATGTAATTTATTAAACTTCTGCCATGCCTCTCCATCGGCTGGATGCCCCAATGCATCATCTTTTATTCGGTCCTCTTCATGCAATCTCATATCCTTCGATGTCCTTGCCGACATAGATAACTTTTGTAGTCTTGAAATCAAAAAAAAAGTGCCACATCAACTTTTGAAGTACACGAGTCGATGTGCCATTTTTATTCTATTTTCATCTTGACACATCGCACCTCATGCACACATTTGATTGACATCCACCTCCCAATAGAGCATGCAATCATTGAAACTACATGTATCTTGGTGTAAGCAAAGTCCAGCTATTCAATAATCTTTGATGTCTCATAATTATTTTTCAAAATTTATGCATCATCTGAAAGAATATCTCCCAAAAGCTCTAATATGCAGTTCACTCCATTATTACCAAATCCATTAGAGTATTTTACATGATACAACCGGATTAAGAACTTCAGCTTCACCATCTTTTCACATCCGGGATATAACAGAATATTAACATCCTCCATCAACTTACAGACCTTTTCTACATACTGTTTGTCATTCTATCAACCATAGAATCAGACATGGATGTAGATGCACCGTCATTATGGCCAACAAATAAAAAAATATCATGAACCATTTGTTCCACTCCTCCATCATGTTGATCGCCTCCTTACGGTCTGCCCTCATCATGTTGGTTCCAATAAATTTTATAACCAGCTTTAAAGTCATAAATAGTGAGGTGATTATTTACATCTTGATGAGGTAGCCACGGTCCATCCATATACTTTTTACAAGAATATTGGATTAGTCCATAGTCTCCAAATTTTTCTATAGTAAAATCAAAAAATTTTTGAAGTCCAACCTCATATTCTGGCGAGAGCCTACAAAACTTCATCCACCCCTTATCCATTTTAAAAATGATAATACTATAATTAAATTATTTATAAAATTTAAATTATATACTAATGCATTATAAACATAGCATGCATTATGAATAAAAAATACATCATAAACAAGGATTGAAATAAATATCATATGTAAAACTCATATTGAATATTATTTTTAGACATACAATAAATACATCCTATCATCAATTAATAGATAAAGATAGGTCCTATCTTATTCAAAAATTGCATTAATTCTATAGGTTTAATATGGTAATCAAACGATATATAATAGGGATCGAATAAAATTTTGACAGTATTTTTTCTTAGTTCTTTCGTGTAGAAAGAATAAAAAAAAAAATCGTACAAAATTTCATTCGAAATTCTTAGCATACCGTTTGATTATTGTAACTACCTATAGAATTATCTATAATTTTTAAACTATCTAAATTGGATAATTAATTGATTATTGTACATAATTTTTTCATCCATATAATTACATATAATTGTACGGATGCCAGAGATTATGTACACTAATTAATTAATGGGTCTATCGTTATGCAATACAATAAATAAAAGCAACAAGATATAAACATCCAAAAACTATTATCCAATAAATTCTACAACATGAACTATATTCATAAATAATTAAGGATGAGCAATAATCGTAGATCCGATCTCTTGCGCAAACCTGGGTGTTAATCTAAAAATCTGAAAAAAGAACGAAGTAGATGATGGCGGCATCTTAGGGCTTAAAGTTGGAACCTTAGAGAGACATATTAAATTCTGTTCGCACCTATCGAGCCAGCTCGCTCAGAAGTCAAGCCAGCTCCATGCTTGAGACAGTCGGCTTCAGACCTGAGACATCCGACTTGGGTCCTCCCCCAGTCGGCTCGATCTTAGTCCGAGCCGACTCAGATCGATCTTGGCCCGAGCTGACTTGGCTGCGTATCCGAGCTAGCTCGACTGTATGCCATCTCCTATTCTTGGTTATCTCTGTCCTCCCCTCATCTTTTCAACTTTCCATCTCCCACTCAATCTCCATCACCGACAAGGCCGGACCCCCTCTCTGATCCCTCTCTTGATCTCCCTCACCAGTGACAGCAGCGGCCGACGAGGCCGAACTCCTTCCTCCCTCTCTCACTCTCTCGATCTCCCTCACCGGCAAGACAGGACCCCCTCCCTCCCAATGATGCCGACAAGGCCGAACCTCCTCCCTCCCCCCTCTCTCTCTCTCTCGGTCTCCCTCGTCAGTGATGGCAGCGAGGTCGAACCCCTCCCTCCCTCTCTCCCTCTCTCTTTCTTAGTTTCAGATCTCAAAATCAGGTCTGAATACCCAGGATCCATTAGAGTCTGGGTCTGGTACTTCAAGTATGGACCCATCGGGTATTCGGGTTCGGGTTCAGTACCAGTAATTAAAATCGGATCTGGATCTGAATATTCAGGTTCTAACTCAAATCTGATCCATTGATAGATCTAGTCAATGATTCATAAATAATACTATGAATTAAAATAATAATTATACCTACGGCTATAGAGAGAAAGTCGCACCGAAAGCTTCAAGGATCGTCGGCGACGATGCTAGAGGTAACCTGCAAAATAAAAGTAAGATAATGAGATAGAGAGAAGAGAGAGAGAGAGAAAAAAGGAGAGAAAAAGAGATGGAGAGGGGGCCCGGAAGGGCGCCATGATAGGGAGGCTAGGGGATGGGGAGGGTAGGGGGTGGACAGCCAGGGATGGGGATGGCAGGGGCGGTGGCGGTCGGGGATGGGGAGGGCAAGGGGTGGACGGCCCAGGATGGGGAGGGCAAGGGGCGGCGGCGGCTGGGGATGGGAAGGGTAGTGGGTGGGCGGCCGAGAATGGGAAGGGCAGGGGGTGGGCGGTCAGGGATGGGGAGGGCAGGGGGTGGGTGGCGGCCCGGGATGGGAAGGGCAGGGGCGGTGGCCGGGGAGGGCAGGGGCGATGACGGTTGGGGATGGGGAGGGCAGGGGCGATGACGGTTGGGGATGGGGAGGGCATAGGGTGGCGGCGATCGAGGATGGGAAGGACAGTGCGGGGTTTGGGATGGGTTGGGGGTTGGACGAGCGGGGGGTGGGCGAAGACCACCGGAGAGGAGTCGGTGCAAAGGGGACGAGCGAAAGGGGGGTGGCGTGGCATGGGCAGGGGGTGGCAGCTGTCAGGGATGGAGAGGCGAAGGAGGAGGAGGGGGCACCGAGAGGTGGGGCCGACTGAGAGGGAAGGAGGGACGGTGCCAGTTGGGGGTGGGAAAGAACTTGGGTGGAGTCTCACCGATGATGAAGAAGAGGGGGGAGAGAGAGAGAGCGCGTACGGAAGGAAAGAAAAATTTGAAGATTTTTAACCTAACCTACGATAGTGATTTTCAAACTGTGCCATAAATTTATGGTAGCGATTACTGAAATCCACTATAATAGATCTATAACAATAATTTTTTAACCGCTGTCATAGATCTATAGCAGCAATTTTCAGTAACCGCTGTCGTAGATTGAAAATAATTTTTTTTAAATATATAATTTTAAAATTTAATATCCATCTTCATCATTCATTATCTAAATAATTATCATTAGAGTATCATTGCAAAAGATCACCTCGATCCGATAGCCCTAGCTTTATCGATCAGAAAAATTTGATTTCGACGATCACGAACGATGATGCAATGATATGATAGATGGAGACCTCCAATCGATCCAAAAATCTACAATGATGATTTCAATGATATTTATAGTATACTATCAAAGTTTTATTTAATCGGATATCGTTATTATCATCAATTTAGTACAAAATGATTTCGACCGTTAAATTAGAAATAAGCGATCAAGGGGCTAAACGACGTCCGATTATGAGATAATTTTTTAGTTAAATAATCTTTGCTATAATTTTAATCATTTTATTCAATAATGATAGTAAAATTTAAATCATTTTTATATGAATTATTCATGTTAAGTAGATATTGCAAAAGTACGAGCATAACAACCAATGGAGTTTAAGAATGGTTATCAGACGATGTATAGTTTTAGATCGTTCTTAGTCTTACAAGTTGAATTTTATAATTATCACTATAAAAAATGATTAAAGTAATAGTCAAAATCATTTATAAAAAAATTATCTCATAATCGGATACCGTCTAGTCCTTTGATCACTTGTTTATCATTTAATGGCCAAAATTAATCTATACTAAATTGACCAAGATAATAATATCCGATTGAAGTGAAACTTTGATAGTATGTTACAAACATAACAAAGATCATCATTGCAGATTTTAGGATCCATCAAAGATCTTCATATATCAGATCATCGCATCATAGTTTATGATCATCGAAATCAAATTTTTTTGATCGATGAAGCTAGGACCATCAGATCAAGATGATCTTTTGCAAAGATACTCTAATGATAATTATTTAGATAATGAACGATGAAGATGAACATTAAATTTTAAAATTATATAATATTTAAAAAAAATAAAAAAAAAATATGGAAGTGATTATAAATAACCACTGCCATAGATCAACTTATAGCAGCGATTATAAGAAACTATTGCAATAGATCCAATCTATAGTAGCAGTTTTTCTAACCGCTACTATAGGTCTTTTTCTAACAGCTGCCATAGGTCGGCCTATGGCAGCGGTTTCTTGTAACCGCTGCCATAGGTCGGACCTATAGCAGTGATCCCTTATAACCGCTGTCGTATACTCTATTGCAGTGATTTCAAAAATCACTGTCATAGTATGCACTGCCATAGACTCTTTTTATAGTAGTATTTATAAAATCCTTCCTCCTCCCCTCTTCAAGGTCATCGAGCATCATCCGTCTTCTCTCTCTCTTTTTCTCCTCTCTATTTTTCTCCGTGGAAGCCACGGATGCCTTGCCTTGTACTCGCCTAAATACTTCATGAAGAAGCCATTGGAGATCAAGGTAAGCTTGAATCTTCCTTCTCGTTTTCTTTCCCTTCTTCTCATGTCCTTCGAACGACCATCGACCATCAAAATCACCAAAAAAGACCCAAAAAGAAGATCTCCTACTTTACTCCTGTTTTAATCGAACCATGTTTCCCCTTTTTTGGCCACCGACACCGTCGCCCGTGGTGTCGCACCCCTGGCTTGTGACCTCCCACCTGTCAGCTACCCACCCTAGGGATCTTGGCCATCGATGATCGACCAATGATCGGAGAATCAAAGAAAGGGGTTCGGATCTCCTATTTTCTGGATTTTTTTCACATGAGTTTTTCATTGTTTGGCCCCACCGTCGATCATCCCTTGCTCCATCCATCTTCGGCCGCTCACCGTCGGACCTCCGGTCATGCCACCGCAGCTCATTGGAGCACGAGCCAGCAGCCCCTTCCATCCTCTGTTTCAACCTAAGAAAAGAAAACAGAAAAGAAAAAGAAAGAAGAAAAGAAGAAGAAAAGAAAAAGAAGAAAAAAAAGAAAGAAAAATAATTCTCTCTCCTTTCTCTCTCATTTTCTCTCTCTAAGGCTTTACTTTCTCTCTCTATTTGATTCATGAATCCTAGGTCGAACCTAAGATGAAATCATGATGACCGAAGATTGCTCTAAAATTCGTGTAGGAGATCGGATCCCAATCCGACTTTTGCTAGAAATTCATAGCTTTTTGATCATGAATGATCCCATATTAAGTTATCATGATATGATCTCTAATGAACCTAATCATAATTATATTCTCTCTCTACTTTTTCTCTCTTGATCGACTTTCTTTCTATAGGAAGATCTATGAATCCTGTACCGAATCATGTCTTTATCTTCAAGGGATCCATGTTGACTCTAATAAGATGATCCAAAGCTGCTTTGAAATCCATGCCATATATCAACCCCACTTCAGCCATGTCTAGTATCTTAAGAACTCATCATTGATGAATCATATTGATTGATCTTGGCTTTGATTCGATTGTTCTTTATGATTTTCTAATCAAGTTGCTTAGATCTGGTCCTTGACTAGAAGACCCCAAATTCTTCCGTGTGCAGACGGTCCGACATATTCGACCAATAGTCTTCTTTCTTTATGATTTAAATCTTATTAAATTCATCAAATAAAAAATTGATCATATTTTTAATATTTTAAATATGATCACCCATGAAGTCTAAGAATCTAAGGCGAATAAGGTAAGTGGAATCTTACGTTCCTTACTTATTTTAAATTATCATATTTTTTTATGCATAAGAACTGTTGTTATAAAGTCATATTTTTTTATAAAATAAGGATCGGCATATGAAATATAAAAAATATATTTTATTATGATCATTGATTTTATAAATATATTTTATGAAAATGACATATTTTATGATGCATGAATTTTATCTAAGTATATGTATGTTTTAAGAAAAAGATATACGAATTTCAAAGGCTCTTAGATAGCTGTGAACAAATCCATATGAGAAAGTCGACACCCGAAGCTAGCATCCATAAGAAACATGGCCCCGCTAATGGGATCCAAATTGGCAAAAGAAACAAGAATCCTATCGATTAAAAAATATGATCTTGTCACGAGTACAATAGTGATCTTAGCACAAATATCTGTGAATAATATTTTAAAATATGAAATAAATAAATGAATAAGAATGATTTATAAATCATATTTATGAAATTTCATGGATTATGAATGCATGATGGATTTATGACTTGATTTATATTATATTTTATGAATTACTTTATTTGCTATAATTATTATTTTTGAAATAATACATTATCATGAATAAACTTATATCTGATTCAGTAAGAAAAACGTAGAATTTTATTTACTGAGCTAGTGGAGCTCATATCTCTTTATTTTTCTTTATCTTTATAGAGAATTAAGATTAAGAATGATGAAAGGTCTAGGCTTAGAGATCTGCATAGTAAGCTTAGAAATTTTGTAAATGAACTTAATCTGATCATGAACTTATAGTTGTTTATTTATAAATTTGAAATATCGGTTTGATATTTATTTTTTTTTGGATTTAGATGCTCTGAACCTGTATTGGTTTAATTACTTGATAAATGATGAAATTAAATCTTTATTTATATTTTATTATAATAGATTTTAAGTAATTATGAATGATAGGCTTTGTATTATCGAGGACGGTATCCCTTGGTAGTATGGGCATGTTATGTCCCAGATTTGGGACGTGATATTTTATGGTATATCAGAATAATAGGTTTGATAATGGGTAGAATTTAAAGACTAGTAATAAATTTAATCGTAAATAAAACTTTACAACTCTGAAGGAAAAAAAGATGTGAGCTTTACAACCAAGTAAAAATCCTCCATACTTACACCAGCATAAATATGAAATATTTTTAAGCTAATATTTAACTAATAGAAAAATAGTAAGATTCATACCTCAATAATTAGATAATTAAATAATGTCTAACAGATCAATATATATACTATAAAATACATAAATATAAACCATGCCAAAATACACATTAAGTTTAACAGTATAGCTATTCAGTTGCATATATATCATCATAATAGAAGTTTTGAGACATATGTCATATATATTACCTAAGCAACAATTCAATTCAAAAATAATCCAGTGAAATCATTTTTCATTATATGATTAACACAGTTGGCTCGTAACCATATTATTATTTTAGCCCTAGACTAGACCCACCCATACTTCAATTCATGGCAGGCTAAACACATACCATGTTCGCTCGTGTCCTGCAATCATATTTCAACCTATAGTTGACATCATAAACATCTTGTTTCATACATGTGGACTAGTCAGGATATCATTCTATTAGACACAGTTCATCATTTTGATTTGATTTTAGTACTATACTAATCACAACCATGCTTTAGCATATGTAGGCCAAATATACATAATGCTTCCGCCTATAGTCGGCAATCATAATATCATATCTCAGCCCATGGTTGATATACCATATTTCACACATAGCTAACTACTCTATATGCTCCAATTTTTTTCGCTCTTAAGATTATACAATAATTATAACTCGTCCATATGACTAATTACAACAATGCATCAGCTCGTGGTAGGCTAAACATAATACTGCACCCTAATCCAAGGCTAGCACGCACACACACCACATCTTTTGCATGGCCAATCTTTCCAAATACCGCACATATCCCATTCATATTATTAAAGTTATGATCTAATTTTTGGCACTAGAATAGTCATAGTTATGCTCCAATTTATGGCAAATCAAACATATATTTTATGCTATTTGGAGGCCGATCTAATATATACACCATATTTATTATATGATTTCTAATCTAGATGTTGCTCACAATTCATCAATTATATTTTTTTATTTAATATAATATCTATAATTAAGTAATAATTAATCATGAAACATACAATATTAATTTATTAACACAAAATACATGAATCAAAATATATATATATATATATATATATATATATAATCATATAGGTACATCTATAAATATAATTTTTTATAATTATATAGATGATTATATTAAAAAAATTCAAACTTCTAGCGGTGATTGACTTAAACAATATTGAAATTAAGGATAATATTTTGCTCAATATTATAGATAATTGTATACCTACATATCTCATCATTAAAATAATTATAAAAATCTAGAATCCTTGGTGAAAACATTATAAAAAATTAAAATAAACAGTTACAAGAGGCTCGGCCGAGACCCCTGACCATGCAACACGGAACCCTCCTACCCAAACTCATAAAACAACTTTGAACCACTACCGATCCACCATATACGTAGAGAGAGAAAAGGAAGGAGAGTCAAGAATAAATTTTTTTTCCTCTCCCTCGTTTTCTTCTTTTCCATATGGAAAAGGGCGAAGGGGATGGACTCTAGGCTGGCCACCCCATGATGGTGAACCGCAGCAGCAGTGGCAACTGCAATGATTGGACGGTAACCCAAAGCCAGCAGCTGGTGGCGATATGGGAGGAAAAATTAGGAAAGAAAGGAAAATAGGGAAGGGTCCTGGGCCGGCCACCCCCACGGCGCCGGCCCTCGACGGTAGTGGCTCTGGCCCTTGGCAGCCCAAGCACACCCACGTCTGATGACGGCGTCCGGCTTGGTAGAAGAAGAAAGGGAAGAATAAGGAAGAGAAAATACCAAAACAGGGTAGCCGGTTCTTCGACCAAATCCAGAAATCTCCGGCAGAAATCAGGATGATGAAGCGGTCAATGATGACCAAGGGACTCGGATAAGGCTATGGAGGGCAGACCGGGGTGGATTGTCTCGCTTCCGGTGCCGAATCAACGGCAACTCGTTGAGCACAATGGAAAATGAAAGAAGAAGTTCAAAGGCCCCGCCAACGGTTAACTGGGATTTAAAGGCGAGATCATTAGAGGGAGGAAGAAGCCTCCTCAAACCAATGAGGAATTCTTGAGGAGTTATCCGGGCTATTCTATATGTTCTTGAGCACTGTAGACGAGATATACTGAGGGAGTTCATGAAATCGATCGATAGTGGAGTGCAAGTATGGCATTTTGAATATCAATCGGATTGCGCCTTCAAGCTGGACCAAGGATCAACAATGGCCAAAAGCATCATGTCGAGGAGAGGGCGGCTTGATGTAAGGATTGGCAGTCGGATATATTTATTTGATGAGCAGACTTAGATGCCGATATCATGACAGTGCACTAGGTACGAACAGATCGTGAATAGAAGATGTTGGATGGTATGGTCATGAATCTTCGAGATTGTGGTAGTGCGCAGTAATATGTGAGCAGATTGAAAACATTATCATGCGGTATGATCGAAGATAAGAAGATATATCAAGGATGCAAGATCGGAATCATGGCACAGGAGCTTATAGAAAAACTTGGATAAAGAAATCTAAGAGGACTTGAATGTCCACGATCGGCTGTAGCTTTGAAGAGCTGTAGGGCGTGTTAGCTTGGCAAATTTAGCTGGACGGCACTAGAGATGGATTGCCTGAGCCTCATGCATTATAGTAACATTGCATAGTCGTGCTGTGGGAATTTGGCCTATATTATACTGAAGGACAACTTGGCAGGTTACAGATAAGTGGCACAGTAGTTTATCATGGCACGAAAGTATGCTGAGGATAGTGATATCTTGGATGAGCAGTACTTAGCTTGAGGGCAAAGCCTAATGTTAGCATAGAGGTGCTGAGCTGTGGAGCACTCTTGAGAATAATCTATATTCAAGCACAGAGCTGCATATGAGTATTGCGATCAACTCGAGGGGGTGGGTTGCTTGTGGGCAGTTGAGGGTGTCGCTTGTGTTCAGTGCAATATGATTGTCAGGCAGAAGCACAGAGGGATGCGTTTGGCTTATGTGGCTAGACTGCTGCGTACTTATTGATATATTCGAGGGAAGAACTTAGGAGGGTTGGCCTTGGTGTATGGTATACTGGGATGCTGTACAGGTATTTGGGTAAGAAAACACTCACCCCGTGTAAGTCAGATGGTCAATAAAAAATCTATTATATATATAAACCAATACTTTAGAAGAGTATTATGGTGTTGCCACCTCACATCTCAGATGATTTTAGTTATACCACTTGGATTATTATTTTATTATCTATAATAATTTAAAATATTATTTTTAAATAATAATAAAATAATATTTTAAAATTAAAAAATAATAATTTAAAAATAAAATTAAAAAAAAATTAAGAGATAAAAAATATTTTATAAAAAAAAATATTTTAAAAAATAAAATATTATAAAAATAATAATAATATTTTACTAATTTATCGATTATATATATAAAAGTATTATGGTGTTGCCACTTCAGCATCTCAAATGATTTCAGTTGTGCCACATCAGTTATTATTTTATTATCTATAATAATTTAAATATTATTTTTAAATTATAATAATAAAGTATTTTAAAAAAATAATATTTTAAAAATAAAAATAGAAAAGGAATAAGAGATAAAAAATATTTTTAAAAAATTATTATTTAAAAAAATAAAATATTATAAAAATAGTAATAATTTTTTTAAAAAAATAATTTATCTATTATTTTAAAAAGATAGCATATCATTTTTTAATTTTAAAAATAATAACATATAAATTTATTTTTTAAAAATAATATTTTTATTATTTTTTAAAAATAATATATTTTGAGATCTAAATCGATCCATCGGATCAAATTAGATCAAATATAATAAATTATCTATAAATAAAGCATGATACTTTATTGATTTAAAAGCTAAATCTCTGTATTCAATAGCCTTCAAAAGTTTGAAACGGTACAATTCGAAGAAGGTATGAGAAAAAAAAAGGATAGGGGTATGATTGGGATCGACGTTTATCGAGAAAGAAGGAAAGCCATGGTGAGACGGCACTGATGAGCGCGGAGAAGATATGAGAATAAGAAGAAAAAAATAATAATAATAAAATTATTTTATAAAAAAAAAAAAAAAAGAGTTTCTCTCTCTTTCTTCAGTAGTGGTGCTGGAGGTGGCAGATAAGGAGAGCAGTGGTAGGACGGCAGGAGGTTGAGCAGCATCGACAGGCATAGAGAAGGTATGAGAAGAAGAGAAGGGATGTGGATGTGATCAGAATCAATATTTATCGAGGAGAAAGAGGAGCCATGGTAGGGCGATAGAGGGATGCAGCAGTACCGACGGGTGCATAAATGGTATGAGAGTAGGAAGAAAAAATATAAAATAAAATATTATTTTATAAAATAAAAAATATATCATATAATAAATAAATAAATAAAATATTAAAAAATTAAAAAATATTTATTATTAAAAAATTTTAATAATTATAAACTATAATTATCTATTCCGTATAATGCACGAGTCTTCGATTAGTGAAGAATAGAGGTGGGCATCGGGTTGGGCCACCCCATGGCATCGGGCCAGGCCGCCCATGGGCCGACTTGGCCCAACACGAATTGGGTCATGCCAAGCACAGCCCGCCCAATACTGTAGCAGGCCGTACCATGATCGGGCAGGACTGAGGGTTTAGTGGCCCATGGCTCAGGCCCAGCACGGCCCTTCAGGGCTAGGGCTGGCACGGCACGGCACGGCACGTGCCCAGGCCTGACATGGCCCTCGTGCCAGCCCATATGGGCCGTGCCAAGGCCCCCCATATGGGTCGTGCCAAGGCACCTTGGCACGGCCCATTTGATACGCTATATTTTTAAAATTTTTATTTTAAAAAATAATTTTTTAAAATAAATTAAGTTGGAGGATACATAAAAAAAGATAGGAGATATTGAAATTTTTTTGTAAAAGTAATAACCATCTTATAATGGTGGAAGATTTGACATGGACCTCTATCAGTTTATTAATATAAATTAAAATTATACAAAAGAGGGAGGGAGGCTAGGTCTAACCTCTAGAATACAAAGTGTGAGAGAGAACTAAGAAGAAAATAGAGGCGACTCACCTCAATAAATAAAAAATAAAAATATATAATTTTAAAAAATTAAAAATTAAAAATAAATCTTACTAATTATCTATTATGTTTGTATTATCCTTATCATTAGATCCAATATCATGTCATCCTTTGTCTTGAAGTCTCGCCTCCGCATCCAGCCAATCTTTGAAGCAGAGCAGCATCTCAATTATCTCGTCCATCATTTTGCTCCTCTTTTCATCCAGAATGCGTTTACCTATACTAAAAGTTGATTTTGATGCTACTGTGGATATCGGCACAGCTAAAATATCATATGCAATTACAGACATAATAGAATATTAATTTTTCATACTCTTCTACCAGGTCAACATATTAAGATTTTCTATTTAATTTTTATCTAATGTAGAAAAAATTTTATTTCATAAATAAAATTCTAATTTATTGCTTAAAGATGAAGAAGATGCATGTAAATATCTTCTATGTGCAAGAAATAAAAAAATAAATAATGAATGAGAGGTACTAGAAGTTGGTTGTGAAGATGATGTGGACTGTCTAAATCCATGAATCTTTTCATCATATGATGCAAACATATTATAAAGTAGCTGAGTTATCTCAGCTTTAGATGCTTCAGAATCATGATATATATATCTACCAATTTTATCAAGTAAAATATGTATGTCACTTAATTTGATCCACGGATCAAATATAGTAGCTAAGTTATGCATGGAATATACCATATCCTAATACTGATTCTATTTTTTTCTATTTCATAAATAATATGCATTAAAACATCATCATATCTATATGATGCAAATTGACTATAAATTATATATGCTTATTGTAAAAATACATAAGAGGTTGAAAAATAAATACTAGAAGGAGTATTTGTAGCATTATAAAAACTAACTAAAAAATCTTCTAAATTTTTTTCTTTTTTTCAATCATTTTCAATCCAAATAAAGCCTAATCCATGATTATTTATATATACTGTTATCGCAGAATTTGGTTGACGCTGGAACGAGCTGGAGTGGAGGAGGATGAGATCGCTGCCGGTGACCTACAAAATAAAGTTCCATCCGGAGTCAATGGTGGTGGCTCCAACAGAACCCTCCGACTATCAAGTCAGCTCTTCTGAGCAACAGAAATAGAGTGCTTGAAAAAGAGTTCAACAGAGTTTTTAAGTGGGAGAGGGAGCTTAAAAAAAATATATCTGGAGGGTTCCCTTTTATAGATAGAGCTTGTAGCGGATTGATGGTGATAGTTACGGCTGCCTGATAGTGGGCCGCTCGAGGTCTGGTGGAGTCAGTCATGGAGGGAGGCGCCACCTGTAGCACCGCTAGCAGCAGATTGATGATGACAGCCATCGTCGCCTGATAGCGGATCGCTGTCGCATGCGGTGGACTGATAGTGATGGCCACAGTCGTTCGACACTGAGCCATCCGGAGTCGCATAGAGGGGTGAAGAACTTTGACGTACATCGACCCCAGAGGAATTTGGACTCCTGTTAGAAATCCGACTGAAAAAAAAATTTGGAGGGAGTTCGACTTCCGTAGAAGCCCGATTGAAGGAGGGATCTGAAAGAAATTCGGCTCCCGTAGAAGTCCGACTAAAGGAGGAATCCGAAAGAAGTTTGGCTTCCGTAGAAGCCCGACTGAAGGAGAAATTCAGAAGAAGTTCGGCTCTCATAGAAGCCCAACTGAAGGAGAAGTATGGAGAAAGTTTGGCTTTCGTAGGAGTCTGACTGAAGGAGGAGTGCGGAGGGAGTTTGGCTCCCATAGGAGTTCGACTGAAGGAGGAGATCTGGAAAGAGTTTGAAAGGCTTCCATAGGAGTCTGACTAAAGGAGGAGTACGGAGAAAGTTCGGCTTCCGTAGAAGTCCGACTAAAGAGAAATCCGAAAGAAGTTCGGTTCCGTAGGAGTCCGACTGAAGGAGGAATCCGGAAGGAGTTCAGCTCCCATAAGCCCGACTGAAGGAGGAGCGTGGAGAAAGTTCGGCTTCCATTGAAGTCTGATTGAAGGAGGAGTGCGGAGGAAGTTCGGCTCCCATAGGAGTCTGACTGAAGGAGGAGATCTGAAAAGAGTTTGGATCCCGTAGGAGTCTGACTGAAGGAAGAGATCTGAAAGAAGTTTGGCTCCTATAGGAATCCGACTGAAGGAGTGTGGAGGAAGTTTGACTCCCGTAGGAGTACAATTGAAAGAGATCTGGAAGAAGTTCGGCTTTCGTAAAAGCCCGACCGAAGGAGAAGTCTAGGAGGAGTTCGACTCCTGGAGCGTTCGACAGGAATTCAATCATTGGGGGAGTTCGATCGGAGCTCGATCACTGAGAAGCTCGGTTGCGTTCGACCGCTGGAGGAGTTCGGCCATTGAATGAGTTCGACTGCTGGGGAGAGAATTTTTGATTGAAGCTCTTTCATGTTTACCAGCTGCATTAGGCTAAGCACTAGGCTGGACTTCGGTGGGAGCAAGGTTTATCCCCAATAATAGTCCTCCCACTCTCAGGTTCAAAACTCGAAGAAAGGGAGTACAAAAAGGGCGACTGCCGAAGTTCTCTTCAGCGCTCTGCACCAGCTCAGGTTGAAGCTCAGAGAAGATCTCATCTCCAGCCAAGGTTGACGTTGAATTTGAGGCTCGGAGGGATCCCATCTCTAGCTGAGGTCCAGAAAAATCTTATCTTTTATTGACGTTGCGGTTTAAGCTTGTGGTAGATTATCTCCAGCCGAGGTTGAAGGAGATTCTCTTCCTACTGGACGTAGGCTTTAAAGCTTGCTAAAAGAGGTTGAGTTGTAGTTGAGCTCGGAGGGATTTATCTCCAGCGAGGTTGAAGTTGAGATCTTCTCTCTTAGGACGTACTTTCCAAGACATCTAAGGTTAAAGTTCTCTCTTTTGACGTAGATTGCTTGGGGGAGATCTTATCTCCAGTCATTGAAGTTGAAGCTCGGAGAAAGATCTTGTCTTCCAGGAGATCTTTCTCCAGCGAGGTTGAGAATCTTCTCTTTTTGACGTAGACTTTGAAGCTCAGGGAGAATTTATCTCCAAGCCATGGTTGACGTAAGTTGAAGTCGGGAAGATCTTGTCTCCAATGAGGTTGAAAAGGTCTTATTCACCGAGGTTGAAGGAGATCTTCGTTCCCTGACGTAGATTTTAAGCTCGGGCAGATCTATCTCCAAACGAGTGAAGCGAGCCGAGGGAGATCTCATCTCCAAGTCAGATTGAAAAGATCTGTCTTCGTGTTGTCACACAATGAGGCCGTTGTCGGCTTTCCCCTCGCCCATCTAAATGAACCGGAACCTTCGACTTTGGCTCGCATTAGGACAGATTCTTCTCTATATTCTAATGGGCTTTGGCATATAAAGGCCGTTGCGGAACCTCTCCCTCCATCTCGTCTAAATAAATGAGGCCTTCGACTTTGCTCACGTTAGATGAGGTTTCCCTCCTATTTTTAATGGGCTGGGGCACATATGGACCGTGTGAGGGCCTTCCTTTCCATCTCATCTAAAATGAACGAGCCTTCGACTTGCTCAGTTAGATGAGGTTCTCCTCCTATTCCTAATGGACTGTGGGCACATAAGGACTGTTGTGAGGCCTCTCCCTCATCTCGTCTAAATGAACGAGGTCTTTGACTTTGCTCGCATTAGGATGAGGTTCTCTTTCTGTTCCTAATGGGATGTGGGGCACATAAGGACCGTTGTGAGGCCTCTTTTCCCATCTCGTCTAAAATGAATGAGGCCTTTGACTTTGCTCTCGTTAGAACGAGTTTCTTCTCCTGCTCCTAACGGATTGTGGAGGCACATAAGGGCCATTGTCAGGGCCTCTCCCCTCATCTCATCTAAAATGAACGAGATCTTCGACTTGCTCATGTTAGGATGAGATTCTCCTTCTATTCCTAACATGGTCACTATTGATTGCTTCTTCCCTGGCATCATGTAGTTTTTGCATCGAGAAATAGTAATGTTGAAATGGAGGCATTTTATTGAAAAAAGACTACTAGTAGTACATTCTTAGGCTTTTCGAGGTCTAAGGCCATAGAAGCATTATTCCTTCGAGTTCCTTCAGACGATAAGTTTCGGATCGAACGACCTCCACCACTTCATATGGGCATTCCCAATTTAGGGTGAGCTTCCCCTGGCTTTGAGGTTGAGAGACGGCGACTCGTCAAAGTACTAGGTCCCCCACTCTGAATGTCTTATTTCTGACTCTGGAGTTATAGTACCGGGCCATCTTTCGTTTATAGACCGCCATCCGAATCTGGATTTTCTTCCTTTTTTTCTCTAGTAGGTCGAGGTTGACTCTGAGGTCCTGTGGGTTGTACTGCTCGTTGAAGGCCATGATCCATGCTGACGGAAGCTTAAGTTCAATCAGGATGACTGCCTCCATGCCGAAGGCCAAGGCGAATGGTGTTTTCCCTATCGGCAGTTTTTGAGTAGTTGGGTATGCCCAGAGGACATGGTAGAGTTCGTCCATCTAGACCTTCTTTTCTTTGTCGAGTTTTATCTTGATGCCCTGCAGTAGAGTCCAGTTGGTCACTTCAGCTTTTTCATTTGCCTGTGGATGAGCTACCGATGTGAAGTAGTGGAAGATGTTTAGATCTTCGTAGAACTCGATGAACCTCGTTTCAACGAACTGTCGCCCGTTATCTATTATGAGGATTCGGAAGAGACTGAACCGACAGACTATTGACTTTCAGATGAAGTCTTGTACCTTGACCTCGATAATTTTTGCTAGTGCTTCAGCTTCGATCCATTTGGTAAAGTAGTCGATCGCGACCAAGAGGAACTTTCACTGCCTAGATGCCATCGAAAAAGGATCGAGTATGTCCATTCCCCACTGCACGAATGGCCAAAGTGTGCTTAGCGGAGTAAGCTCGAAGGTCGGCTATCTTTATACATTTGCATTCTTTTGACAGCGATCATATTTTTTGACATACTCCATAGAATCATGGTATAAGATCGGCCAATAGTACCATTGTCGAAGTAGTTTTTGTGACAGGATCTGACTCCTACGTGGCTTCCATAAATTCTCTAGTGCATTTTCCACAACGTGAAGTCAGCCTCTGAAGGTCGAAGACATCTCAGCAGCGGTAGCGAATAAGACCTCTTATACAATCTGCCTTCATACAAAATGTACCGAGAGGCTTGATTCCTGAGTTTTTGAGCTTCTTTCGGATCACGAGAAAGGACTCTATCCTTGAGGTAGGCAACCAATGGGTCGATCCAGCTCAGCTCGAGTTCTGTCTGCAAAATGATCTGTGATTCCTCTAGGCTTGGGCGCTTCAAAGTCTCAAAAAATACTTCTTTGGGCAGTTCAGCTGGGACCGAAGTGGCCAACTTAAAGAGGAGGTCGGCTCTTACATTTTCTGCCCTCAAAATCTATCGAATGTCGAAACAGCTGAAGGCGGAAGTCAGGTCTTTTACTTTCTCAAGGTATTTTATCATGCTTTTCTTCCGATCTTCGTAGCTGCCACTAACTTGGTCGACCACTAATTGGGAGTCGTTGTAGACTTGGAGCCGATCTACTTTTAGTTCTCTTGCTATTTTTAACCCGACAATCAGTACTTCATACTCGACCCCATTATTAGTCATAGAAAATTCAAAGCGTAGCGCGTACTCGACGATGACTCCCTCGGGGCTGACTAAGACCAACCCCGCACTTGCTCTAGTGGAGTTGGATGAACTATCCACGTACAGAGCCTAAAAGCCTTCGAAAAGTTTGGCACTCTCCTTGGGGAGGCTCGGTTGCGACAGTAGAGCATCGATCTCATTCTGTTCAAGCTTGGCTTTAGCTGAAATGGTATATTCTACTATAAAATCTACCAATATCTGGGTTTTGATCAATGACAGGGGTCGATAGTTAATGTTAAATTCTGTGAGCTCGATCGTCCATTTTGCGATTCTTTCGAAAGCGTCCGTTCGATGTAGGACTGCTTTTATTGGTTGGTCCGTAAGGATCATTATGGTATGCCCCTGAAAGTAAGGTCGGACTCTCCTGGCAGTAATTAGAAGAGAGTAAGTTAATTTTTCTAGCCTAGAGTATCTGATCTCTATATCCCATAGGATCCAACTTACGTAGTAGATCGATCATTGTATCTTCGCTTCTTCCTTGACCAAGACTGCCACCAGGGCCACCGGGAAGACTGCTAGGTAAAAGAATAATTCCTCCTCGAGTTCAGGCTTTGCCAGCAGTGGGGGTGAGCTAAGATAGTTTTTAAGCTCCTTAAATGTCCATTGGGACTCCGCCGTCCAGCAGAAATTCTTTGGCTGCCTGAGAACTCGGAAGAAGGGCATACATCGCTTGATCAATCTCGAGACGAAGCGATTCAGAGATGCCACTTTTTCATTCAGGTGTTGAACTTCTTTGATTATTTTTGGAGCAGCCATCTCCTGAATGGCTCAAATTTTTTCGAAATTCGCTTCAATTCTGTGCCTCGATATCATAAACTTCAAAAACTTTCCAGAGGTCATGCCAAAGGTGCACTTGGTCAGGTTGAGTTTCATCTTGTGCTTCCTGAGTGCGCTGAAGGTCTCTTCAAGGTCGGCGAGGTGGTCTGTAGAAGCTCAACTTTTGACAAGCATGTCATCTACGTACACCTCCATGTTGCATCCGATCTGCTCCTTGAAGATCTTGTTGACCAAGCACTGGTACGTTGTCTCGGCATTTTTGAATCCAAAAGGCATAACTCTGTAACAATAAAGACCACGATCAGTAACGAAAGCAATTTTTTCCTCGTCCTTCGGTGCCATCCGTATCTGGTTATAACCAGAGAAGACGTTCATGAAGGTGAAGAGCTCGTGGCCCGAGGTCGCGTCCACCAGTTGATCGATCCTGGATAGAGGATAGCTGTCCTTTGGATAAGTCTTGTTCAGCTTTTTGAAGTCTATACACATCCTCCACTTATTGTTAGCCTTTTTAACGAAGACCACGTTTGAGACCCAGGTCGGATAGTTAACTTTTTGGATGAATCCAGTTTTAAGGAGCTTGCCTACTTCTTCGATGATTGCTTTTTGCCTCTCCGGGGCATGGCTGCGCATCTTCTCTTTTATCGGCCAATGCTTTGGATCAATGGCCAGTCGATGTTTCATGACCTCAGCATCAATTCCTGGCATATCTGCTGGGGCTCAAGTGAAGATGTCGGCGTTCTTCCTGAGGAAGATAATGAGTTGCTTCCAAACCTCGTCTCCCAAGTTAGAGCCGATCTGCACTGCGTGCTCCACATTCCCATTATTCAAGGGTACAGAGATGAGGTCCTCCATAGACTTGCCCTGCTCTTCGGTGAGGTCGTCGCGGACATCCAGTCTATCGACAGGATAAGGGTCGGACTGTTCTTTCTTATGCAGGGCGATTGAGTAGCAATGCCTTGCTAAAGCTTGATCTCCCCTGACCTCTTGGATCTCGTGATTTGTCGAAAACTTCACCTTCAAATAATAAGTTAATACCACTATCCGAAGTGCATTTAGATCAGATCGACCGAGAATAACATTATAGACGGATGGAGTCCTTATGACTAAAAAATTAACCTATGCCTCTGCCAATTTCGGGCATTGCCCCATAGTCATGGCCAAGGTTATTGTGTCCTCTACTGGTACGGCATCGCCAGTGAATCCTATCAACGTGAAGTTCATAGGCCCCAAGTGGTTATTGAGTAAGGACATTTTCGAGAAGGCATCATAAAATAATACGTCGGTCGAGCTTCCATTATCTACTAAAATGCAGTGTACATCATAATCGACAATGTTTAAAGAGATTACAACTGTGTCATTATGGAAGAATTAGACCCCCTGAGCATCTGCCTCAGTGAAGGTTATGGGTTCTTCAGTCCTCCTCTTCACTGATCCCTTGAATCAGCTGGCCTCTCCCTACCGAAGTCCCTCCGAGATCGTGTTGATGATATCGAGAGGCAATCGATCTTCTTGTTGATCCTCCCCCCTTGGTGGCTCGGGCTGCGGCAATGCCCTCGATCGATCTTCATGCCCTTCAGACCATCACCGCAAGAATCAGCCTAATCTGCCTTGCCTAATGAGCTCCTTGATCTCATCCTGGAGTTGGATACACTTCTTAGTATCGTGACCGTGATCATGATGTAAAGACAGAACTTATTAGGATTGCGCTTGCTGGAGTGAGAGCGCATCCTTTTCGGCCTCGGTAGTTGCTCCCTGATCTTCATTAGCACTTGGGTTTTCGGAGCATTGAGGGGGGCGTAGTTTTAAAATTTTTGTTGGGGAGAACCTCACCACGTCCTTCTGTCTAGGCTTCTCTACCTCCAAGTCTGGGGAGGAGTTCGGGCTCGCTTGCGCTCAGAGAAAGTTCGGAAGCACTATCGAGCTTCACTCGACTTTTCTTCCTCGACGGGCCCACCCGACTCGTCGATCCGTCTCTTACCAAAGGCTTCATCATTCTTGGCCTTGAAGGCCTCTTCAGCTCGGGCATAACCTTCAGCCCGAGCTAGCATATTGGCAAAGTCTTTGAGATACTTCTTTTGCAGAGAGAATAGCAAATCATTCTTCTAAAGGCTACCCTTGAGCGCGGCCATGGCGATGGATTGGTCCAGGTTTCAGACCTCCAATGCAGCAGCATTAAATCGGATGACGTAAGTTCGGATGGATTCTTCCTCCTATTTGATGATCATCAAGAAATTTGAATCTCGATGCGAACATCGACTGCTGACAAAGTGAGCCATGAACTGATGGCTCATCTTATCAAAAAAAAGATGGTATCCGACTTAAGTATCGAGTATCAATTTCTGATGACTTTCTTGAGGGTGGACGAAAAAGCTTGACATAAAATAGTGTCCAGTGTGCCGTGAAGCAACATCATTATCTGAAAGGCCTTCAGATGGTCGATCGGATCGGTGGTTCCATCATAACTCTCAAATTATGGGAGCTTAAAGTTTGACGGGATGGATTCCTGCATGATCCCTTAAGAAAAAGGAGGATTAGTGCAAATATCATTACCGTGTGAGGAGGGGGTGTGGTGAAGCTCTTCGATTCGTCGACTCATTTTTAGGAGCATTTGGTCTAGAAGATCTTAATGATCGTTGATCTCCATGGTTTTCTGGTAAAGTGGGAGGGAAGCTTCCCCCTAGGTCGAGTCATGATCCGAGCAGGGGCCTTCCACCTTTCGCTTCCCCTTTCTGGAGATCAGAAGCCAAGCAGCCCAAGTCAGCCATTCCCAGATCGGACCATGGGGCTTCGGAGAAGTCTGCTCTGACCGAACTGGTGCTGGGGCCTGCCGATGTATGGCCTACATCGCCTCCGTGAGACCACGGACCTACTGGACCAGCAGGTTGAACTACTCCACATCCATCATGGCTACAGGTGGAGCTTGAGTTGCCGGGACTGAAGCGGGGATGGATAGGTCTGGATGGGATCTGACTATAGAGGCCATCGATCGGCGGATTGAAGCCCTCCTGGGAGGTATTTTTTCTCGAAGAAGAACTCTAGAGAGGAAGAAGAAAGATTGTTGCTGAGCACTCCTTTAAGAACAAGAAAACCTCAAGAATAGAAAGGCCCTTCCTCTAGCGCCAATTCTGTTGTCACGGAATCTGATTGACATCGGGACGAGCTGGAGTGGAGGAGGATGAGGTCACCATCGATAACCTATAAAATAAAGTCCCATTCGGAGTCGGTGGTGGTGGCTCCGGCAAGATCCTCTGACGATCAAGTTAGCTTTTCTGAGTAATAGAAATGGAGTGCTCAAAAAAGAGTTCAGCAGAGTTTTTAAGTGGGAGAGGAGAGCTTAGAGAAAACATATCTGGAGGGCCCCTTTTTATAGGTGGAGCTTGTAGCAGGTTGATGGTGACAGTTGCGGCTGCCTGATAGCAGGCCGCTCGAAGTCTGGCGGAGTCAGTTATGGAGGAAGGTGCCATCTGTAGCACCATCTATAGCAGATTGATGGTGACAGCCATCACCGCTCGATAGCAGATCGCTGTCGCATGCAGCGGATTGATAGTGATGGCCACAGTCGTTCGACACTAAGCCACCCGGGACCGCATGGAGGGGTGAAGAACTTTGACATACATCGACTCCACAGGAGTTTGGACTCCCATTAGAAATTCGACTGAAGGAGGAATTCGAAGAAAGTTCGGCTCCCATAGAAGCCCGACTGAAGGAGAAATCCAAAAAAAATTTGACTCCCATAGAAGTCCGACTGAAGGAAAAATTTGGAAGGAGTTCGGCTCTCGTAGAAGCCTGATTGGAGGAGGAATCCAGAAGAAGTTTGGCTCCCATAGAAGTCTGATTGAAGGAGGAATCCGGAAGGAATTTGGCTCTCATAGAAGCCCGATTGAAGAAGGAATCCGAAAGGAGTTCGGCTCCCGTAGAAGCTCGATTGAAGGAGGAGTGTAGAAAAAGTTTGTCTCCCATAAGAATCCAACTGAAGGAGGAGTGCGGAGGAAGTTCGACTTCCGTAGGAGTCCGACTGAAGGAGGAGATCCAGAAAGAGTTCAGCTCTCGTAGGAGTCCGACTAAAGGAGGAGTACGAAGAAAGTTCGACTTTCATAGGAGTCCGACTGAAGGAGGAGATCCAAAAGGAGTTCGGCTCCCATAGGAGTCCGACTGAAGAAGGAATTCGAAAGAAGTTCGACTCCCATAGAAGTCTGACTAAAGAAGGAGTGCGGAGAAAGTTCGGCTTCCATAGGAGTCCGACTGAAGGAGTGTGGAGAAAGTTCAGCTCCAGAAAGAGTTCGGCTCCCGTAGAAGTTCGACTGAAGGAGGAGATCTGAAAGGAGTTTGGCTCCCGTAGGAGTCCGATTGAAGGAGGAGTGCGGAGGAAGTTCAGCTCCCATAGGAGTCCGATTGAAGGAGGAGATCCGGAAGGAGTTCGGCTCTTATAGGAGTCCGATCAAAGGAGGAGTCTAGGAGGAGTCCGGCTCCTGGAGCGTTCGATAGGAATTCAGCCATTGGGAAAGTTCGACCGAGGCTCGGCCGCTGAGAAGCTCGATTGCGTTCGACCGCTGGAGGAGTTTGACCACTAAATGAGTTCGGCTACTGGAAGAGAATTCCTGATTGAAGCTCTTCCGTGTTTACCAACTGCATTAGGCTAAGCACCAGGCTGGACTTCGACGAAAGTGGGGTTTATCCCTAATATATATATTTAATAAATTTTTATATGGATATGCATCATGAATCATTGTATATGTAGAGTTCTAATAGGTAACTACATTTTAAATTTTTTGAAACGTTTACTGTGGTCTAAATATAACTATTTAAATTCTTGTAATCGTGCTTGTGAAGCATGAATAAAAAATATTATATTTTTAATTTTTATAATTATATCTTGAATCATGCCCATTTCAGCTTGAATAGAAAGATTCAAAATATGACATGCACATCTAATATGAAATAATTTTTCATTAATAATGGGATGAAAAAAGTCTTTCAATAATTGAATAGCTATATTATTATTCGATGCATTATCAAATGTAACATATATAATTTTGTTACTAATACCATATGCAGTTGCAGTTTGATAAATAGCATTGAAAATTTATTGGCCAGAATTGAGATAATCAAAAGAATGAAAAATAAAAATATACTTATTTAATTGCCAATCATTATTTATATAATGAGCAGTGATAGAAATAAAAGATATACTATCTACAAATACAGTCCATATATCAAAAGTTAATAATATTTTTGCATTTAAAGTAGAAAGAGTTTCAATTAAATTATCCTTCATTGCTAAATAATTAGTCATAGCTACTCTTTTAAATATACGTCTACTGGTTTTTCTATAAGTGGATTGTAAAGCTAATTGAACATACTCTTCAAAATTGAAAGATTCACATAAGCTAAAGGATAATTCATCTCTAACTATCCATTTTACAAATATCTTTCTTTGATTTTCATGATTATAAGCAAAAGTTCCTACAAAAGCATCCCCTTGTATATTAAGGATGCTTTGAAGACGAGAATTACTTATTCTATGAAACTCTTGATGTCTCTTTAAATGGCCAGTTTCTAGTACTGGCATATTTTTTATATTTTGCCTTATAGACTCCATTAATCAAAACTCTATCGAAATCATTTCACATAGCGCCAGTCCTCTTATGGGAAAAGGATCTAGCTTCACTAGAAGGGACTTTAGAGGGAGTAGAAAGAGTTTCTTCCTTCTCAGAAATAGGAGAAATGCCGACATGCCTAGTGGCGTCAGTAATACTCCTATCATCATAACTTGTCATCTAAACTAAGTAAATGCAAAAAAATAAAAACTAACCAGTAAGCAGCAAAAAAAATTAAGTAGAGATTGTAGAGCCAAAGAGGAAGAAGAGGTAGAGTGGAGAGTTGGAGAACTGAAGGAAGAGAGCTGGGCTGTCGGAGAGTCGGATAGCCGGAGAGCTAGATGAGCAGAGAGTTGGAGAGCCGAAAGAGAAGGGCCGGGCCAACGGAGAGTAGGATAGTCGAAGAGCCGGATTTGTGGAGCTGCTCTTGAACTATGACCTCCAAAAGAGAGACGCTTCCTCCTCTTGTATAACTCTTGAATTACTAAACTATAATTGCTACTTGCTAAATATTAAATGGAAAAGAGAAAAATTGCTAGAAGAGAGAACAAATAGAAGTAGGAAGATTAGAGAGGGAGAGAATTGGTTTGATGAATTGATGTGGTGAGAATGAAAGAGGAGGGTCCTATTTATAGAAGTTCCGAAATTTTTATTTTTCCAAAATATCCCTCAATCTAGCCATTTTTTGACTGTTGGATGAGTCAAAATGGTAAAAACAAGAAAAATAGCTATTAGAACCTCTTAAAAAAATTTTAAAAAAATTAGTTTTAATCATTACGGGCCTGGTTGGCCCGTTCGAAAATGTTAGAAAATAGGACTGACGGGACAACGGGCTGTGCTAGGCCAAGCTTGTCAATTCTCGGGTCTAGAGCCATGTCGGACGGAGGGTTTGGCATTCTCACGCCGTGCTGGCACGACCCATTTAGTAGCTGGGCCATGCCAGGCATGGCCCGCTACAGTCTTTGACCCATTGGGCCTAGGCCAGGCCGGGCCAGACATGGCTCGATGCCCAACACTAGTGAAGAATAAGTTCAAAAGGCCCCATCGGTGGTTAATTGGGATTTAGAGGCGAGATCATTAGAGGGAGGAAGAAGCCCATGATCTTTAAGATTCCATCGTCTGATGGGATTGTAGAGTTCTCTTCTCCGTTTTTTCATTTTTTTTTTTTTTTTGTCACACCAAAATTCCTACGGCCTAGTTTGGTCCCATAGGGAGTTCTCTTCTTGGATTTCATTTTTTTTTTTTTTTCTTTTTGTCACACCAATATTCCTACAGCCTAGTTTGGGCCACTGGGCCGGTCATTATTATTGGAGTTCCTCAAGATGAATGTTTCTGATGCAGTCATGTTTCTATTCTCACCAACCAACTAGTCCAACTAATCAAACAAAAAATCAAGTCCAACTAATTCACTGGTACTGTGTGAAAAACAGGGGAAGAAACAAAATTCGAAGAATTGAAACAATTGAAAGCAAGCACAAATAGAAGCATTTAAAACCTAGTTAGTTTTGATGTCAGCGACGAGAATGGCATAAATCATTATGAATTATCCCTTTTTGAAGTGGTTAGCATGATCATTATGAATCATACCTGTTCTAAAGAAGAAAGCAAAAATTCTATCAAAAGAAGAGAAAAAAGAAGAAACAATACACATAGTAACTAGCACACTCAAATTTCACCACTTGATCCCTCGTATAGTGAAGCCACAATATTATCTATATTTCCAAAAGGAACATTTTACAACTTTTGGCCAATGCAACAATGGCACCCTGTGGGTAGCTTAGCATGACAAGGGACTATACAAAATTGCACCCTGCTTCACTCTAGTTCATGGTAAACTCTAATAAGTATACTATACGGATCCTTTTTGGCTCAAAAAACATTTTCCAAGAACTTTTCTTTTCCGAGTAATGTAAATTAGAAATAAGAAAGTGATGGGTATGTACAAAAAATGGTTGGAGAAAGAAGTTCTTATGTGATTTGGAAAGAAGAATAATCTTGGACCTTTTTTCTGTTCTTCCCCCCTGAAAGCTCCTGTTTTAGACAGAAGAGTGATACTACATCATCTCTTGCATTATGCTAAGGACACCGCATGTGGCACAAGTCATGAGCCACATCTGAGGATCCTCCGAAATGTGCAAAATCAGCCCTGTGTAGATGGTTTGATTGGTTTCTTTTAGAATGGCTTCTTGTATCACTGCATGCGGTCTTGGATGAGCAGTGACATACATGGATCCGGTGGCTTCTTCTTTCGGTTGAGCCACTGCCCATTATGTTTACTAATAATATCACCTCTTTGTCCCTGGTATCTTCACACCACCAGTTCTGTGGGATTCCATCAACAAATTCTTCTCGAGTATAGAAATCCTCATGATGCACAGCAACTTCTACTGTTTGTCCAGGCTTGATTAGGCCAACTGCGGGGTGGACCTACATAGAACAAGTAATGATAAAGAACTGACAATGCTGAAAACCAAAAGGTAGCAATTGGGAAGCAAGAAGGGGCAATGCCAGCATGCAGAAAGAAGTAAACTATATGCAGATTGTAATATCACCTCCACGGCAGCATTCAAGAAACCAAACTGACCAAGAGCTATAGCTTACACTTAGACAGGTGAGAGGTTCTATCACTTAATAATGCGATAGTTACAACATACGAATCATTTGGTCCACAAGACGGTACAAGTAGAAAACATATTCTATGTTCTGTCAATTTGTAATTTCAAACCAAGTGCCACATAAGCTCATCCTGTTATACATCCATTACAATTTTGATTACCGTTCATTATCACTAAAACAACATTATGAAATGTCCCCTCCGATTTACATATTGAAGACAGCTACACAGGTTGAGGTGTACTTTAAAGGTAAGTTAGTTTAGGCAAGATCTCAATTGTGCAGTGCCGGTGGCATTTAAAATTTTATTAAACATGAAACTGATTTCAACCTGGTCTCACAACAAGGTCTTTTTGCAGCTGTCATAGCAGAAAAGTTTTATGAGCAATCAAAAACTTCACAAATCTCCATATAACTTGATGTTTCCAGCTTGGCAGTATTTTTTTTTTTTTTCAGACCATTGGTAAGGTTAAAAATAGCCTATACAAAATGTCTATCTGCCAATAATAATCAATGACAATAAGCACCAAAAATGCATCATGATATGTAAACATCTAATGATGGAAGCAGTACCTAAGCTATTAGTATTGGAGAGGGCAAGAATCAGAAATTTAAAGTGGTCCCGTTTATAATGAAGTCAGAATATTTAGTATAATTGTAAACTTTCTGTTGTAGTACATCCAAAGGTGACTTACAACAACAGAGCTGGAATGGTCTGTCATCAGTGCATCCCATGTTATAACTAAGTTTGTTGTACCAGTACTGGTTAGTAAATTGCTACCTTCCTGGTAATGGTATCATCAGCACGGTATCTATGCATACTGTACTAATACAGCATTTTTGCATGCCTAGCCATGGCAGTACCCAAAGCTAGGTGTTATTGGTTGGTGCACATGCAATTGGGTGGTATGATGCAATTTCGCTTGGTTCAGAACAGCACCCATATATCAAATGAACCTCGGTACCATGCTGGTATGGTACGAGACATATGGGGTGGCACAGGCCTGGTATGGCAAGCCTTGATTTAACTATATACCATAAGCTATATAAAATATTTTCAAGATCCAAATTGTGAATGTCAAGACAAGAACTTAGCAATAATATCTAACAAGATCTTTGCGACATGTCCACAGAAGCCATCATTGTTGGTCACATTACCAAAGAAAACTACATGCAGAATATCAAATTTTATCTAGAATACTACAGAAGGAAACAAATTTCATATTAACTAGCACATGTGATTTGCACAAGTATCCGATGCAACTGACAAACTCAAGGAGTCTGAGAGATGTGATTAACAGAAGAAAATATATATATTAGTAAAAAGATGATGCTATTTGTTAACACAAATTAACATATCCTTATAAATTGAATGTTTTAGTTGGTCAAAAGCCTAAATAGAGAAACAAAAGCTCTTGTATGGTTGGTTGTTGAAAGAGATTCCTTGCAAAATAGTTTAGTACAAGAGTTATCTTCTACTTTCATAATATTATATGGTCAGATATTAACACGGATTAGAAAGCCTTAGCAGCAAAGCATGTCAGATATGCAAAAATCTCTTATTAACACATTTTAATAGGGCATACACCTTATGATTTAATCCACTTGCTACAAACTCTCAGCCTAGAAATGGACACATCTGCATAATGCTTCAAGTGGGTCCAACAAATTAGGGAACTTGTATAGAATAGTAGAATAAAGATTAGAAACATGTACACAATAATTGGTAACCTAATGTTAGGAGAAAATTGGGTCCCGTTTTCTCACAAGAACCGGAAGGGACAGATTCCACTTCCTCCCTCAAACAAGTAGGGCCTAAATATAACCGGACCCAACCTTGGCCTTGATAGGATATTTGGATAAGCTCTAGGCAGCTGATTACCATTTTGTGGGCTGGCTAAGCAATTGGGTCTTAAGCGGTGTTAGCTAAACCATACCAAACTAGACTAGTCGGTTACTAGCACAGATCGATATTACAAATCAGTTTGATATAAAGTCGTTCTCACCCCAATGGCCTAGTATTTAATTTGCAGCTTCAGCCCTTCCCCTCCCTCGAAACCCTAATGGCATCCATCCTTAGTCGGCTCAATGATGATGCTGCCACCACATATGAGGTCCCCCAAATAAGTCTCTCTCTCCTCCCCCCCCCTAATGATGATGATAGTTGCTCCCTCTCACTTGGCTTCTCACTCTCCCACCCTCTCATCCCTCTCCCTCTCCCTCGTCCCCCCCACAATAACAACAATGGCCTCTCCTCTCTCTCCCTCCCCCCTCCCTTCCTCTCTCCTTCTCCCTATTTTGCTATGCCCCGAAATAGCACAATATAGATCTGTGCCATGCCAAACAGGTCGTCAGTTGGTATGACATCCAAAACCTGTTCAGTAGATATTGATCTTATATGTAGCTAATGGAAGCCAACTAAGGCCTGGTAAGCGGCCTACAGCATCCTAACAACCATTTTTTCGATCACTAATTATTTTTCTTAACTCTCATCACTATGGCCTACTATTGAACAGGTGATGCAGAACCCTTTATGATCCGTTATACATAAGGTCCAATATCCTCCTCTAGCTAACATTTGATTTTTCTTCAACCTACCAGTAGAATATATGGTGGCACCACATTGTGACAGTGCACAAGGAATATCCTACTAATGGATTGTGAGTATTTGAGACCCAACAATGAGTTAAAGCAACAATAAATATTCATAAAGCATGACAAGGAATTGAGTTATTTTAATTTCATGAATCAGAAAAGCATACCTCAAGCCATAGTGGAAAGCCAAAGGAAGCTCTTGTAGAAAGCTTCGATGAATTTCCACCATCCTTTATGGTGGACTGGCCTTCACAAATGATTTCAAAGATAGCCTTGTTTTTCTCACATTTGTTAGTGATTCGGAGGATGCAAGAATCTTGGTTTTGCAGGATTATGTTGTTTGTGCTAACAATAGTTTCTGGAACTTCTCGAAATTCTTCAAGTAAAGACCTTATTTTCTCATTCGATGCAATTATTTCCCCATATTCTTGCCTCCTTGTCAATTCATCTACACGAGCAATTTCAACACTGAATATGCACCTGACTGGTTTGTGATCACTGTCTGTTACATCCATGCAAGCTTCATACCTGATAAATGAAGATGCCATAAGAATCGATAATTCTGTATACATTTGATGTTAAAATTCTTGCTAGAAAATTTAAACTTACATTGTAATTGAAGAAACTACAGGGCACTCTAATGAGCATTCAGCCACTGAAATAGAACGGCTATCACGATATAGTATTCTGTCACACCAAGCAGGAATTCGCTTCTTCTCACTGGAATCATATCCTTCAATGCATTGATATGTAACTTAAATGTCAATTCCTGTTGTATATGTGTCTCAAAAGAATTCCTAATCTATATATATTGATAAGCTTATTTAGGTCCATGTGCCTTCTTCATATCGGTGAATGCTGAATAATGCACAGACCAAATTTATGAAGAATATATTACGCATAGTCTTACCTGAAAGACCTGCTCGATGCCTTTCAAACTTGTATGTGGGAGGAAACTTGATTTGCCCTTCACGCATTCCTTGAAAAACTTTGCCTGCTTTCATTTCTGCTCTAAGCTGATCCTTATCTCTAAGCCAGTCAAAACATCTTTGTGAAACCATGTCCCTTGCTTCATCATAACTGATACCAAAAAGGCGATAATTGAAATCACCAAGAAATACAACCATGTCCGCTTCTGACAACTCAGGTTTTCCATCGTCAGATTGAGATCCGATGGCCTGTCATCACCTAGCTATAAGAGAATCTTTATTTAAAGAATCATACAAAAAACCACAAGATCTAGTACATACATTCACTCCACGATGCAATTGAACAGATGTAGCACCAGCTGCAGCACATACAACAAACATGAGTATATTACAGTAAAGCTGCAACTTTTGTATCTGAGTGCATGAATAGACACATTTTATATGTAAATCAATCATCTATAACATGAGCTTGCAGACAAGTTCAGTACCAAACCTGCAGCTCCCTGAGGTCCAACAGATGGCCGGCTGAATGCCATTGTTTGATAAACATGATTAAAGTCAGCATTGCGCCGGCTAACAGCTTCCAAATGTGCAGCAAAATGACAGTTCACGAAGCACATTGTACGATGGTAGACTCTCATCCTCAAACCTACAGCACCCTGCAGACAATTGTTAGCCCATGTATCAAGTTTATCGATAAAATGGACTACAATAAGTCTAGCTGGAAAATTGTTATCTGCAGTCTTGTTAAGAAGAAAAGGCACCAAGTAAAGAAGAACTGAACTCATTTCTGCATATCGAATAAGCCAAAAATCTAAAACCAATTGAAAGTTTAGCATAACATGTGAATAGAAAAATAATGCTGGCTGTAAGGCAATGAATTCGCGGATGATAATATGTAAGAGTAACAAAATGTTATTAAATAATTTTGATGTAGTGATATTTAAGGCAAATTTAAACCTATAGTTCTCACTTTCTCAATATATTAGCCACACATGAAGCATAATGCGACTAAGATATATAATTTGAAAAGTGCTTTCAACTTAATCACAATGACTCATAATATAGAAAATGTAATTAAAAAAATAAATTTAACAAGGTGTTATTTTTCTTTCCTTTTCTCATTTATGATTTTTTTTTTTTTGTTGGTGGGGTTGTGGGGGGGGGGGGGGGGTGTGCCCCACTAATCATCTCAGAGTAATGTTGTGAAAGTTACCAAAGACAAAAACAAGGGAAAATGCCTCCTGAGTTTTGAACTCGGAATACCCTCCAACAAAATGTGGGTTGCCACCACAGGTATACCCCAGTTTTCTTTATCAATAGTTCACTATTTAACTTAAGATTCTCTACTATAACCATCTGTAATCTCTACTTTCTTTTCCAAACACAAAGTGTAATGAATGAGAAATCAAATAGACATCCATAACTGGCAGAATTCCCAGTCAAAAAATTACTAGCAACCTACAGATCAGGTGCTCCAAATTATCTGGCTGATAATAAAGATAGAATCAGATGCATGTCTTGCTCGGTATAGAATGTATATGCAAGACGGATACTTGTGATATGAACCAATCCTAGCATCCAGGCAGTCATTGAAAAATATTGGCATGAATAGAAAGATTGCAAAGTTTTTTCTCTGCTATAGAGTTTCTTTGTGATTATTGTTTCCATGCTACAATGGTTTCTGCAATACAAGGAAAATAACAACAATAAAATTTGTTTATTGAAGAGCTTCAACCATTAAAATGACAGTGTATATTGATAACTGGCTCCCAGTGCATATAGAAAGGTTTTAATGATGCTAGCATTAGAACAGCTAGCATCATCAATTCTATGATGGAACCATAATAAACAGAAGTCATCTATACATCTACCAGAATGTGCATAACCTATGGAAAAAATGAATTCCTCCTTTCGTTTGCTACCACGCTATTTTTGCAATTTTAAATATTCTAAAAATCTATACATGGAGAAAGAACCCATAAACTTCATGGATTTAGACAGATAGCAAAGAAAATGCGCTAAATTTTGAATTTTTTAGTGAGATGCATCCTCTCACATTCCCTCATTTTCACTTTAACATGTAAAGTTTTCCGGTGAAGTATGGAACAACTTTATTTAGATCTAAATTTCCAGTACAAAGTTAAAACATTTCCACAAATGGGAAACGATTTCTGGCATGGTCATGTGCACCCCAAAATGAAATCCTTTTTCCATTAAATCATCTAAAGGTCCTCAGTTTTTCTTTTTCTTATATGTGGAGGGAAAAAACAATTTTTTGGCTAATAAAACAAGCTTCCAGGAAGCATTATCAAAAAGAAAACCTGGATTTTGCTGTTTTGATTAGATTTTGAAGCATTTCAGCATCAGTTCCAAGACAACTTAAGAAAAAGGTAAATTTTCAAACATTTTTTCAAACATATGTATAAATTATTTTATTTTTCAAGAAAAGTTCCTAATTTAGGAGACAATTGTTCACAAATAAGGACAATCATATTTGTTTACACTAAAATCCTCAACTTGCATTAGAAGAGCTTTTGTACTAAGAATCTAGCTAGGAATATGGGTTCTTGTTAAGATAGTGATACAACTACCAGTCAAGATAAACAAATCCTGCAGGTGCCATTGCTCAAACAGAACTCTATTATAACAAAATCAAGAGATGATTGCTGAATTTATATAAGGATCCAGTAGAATGCAGAGGAGACAAGTATTCATGATTTCAAAGAAATCATGAGGATAATTAGAATGACTACACAAAGGTGTACGAGAATGCAAAGGCAGCAGTATTCAGTTGGTAAAAATATCAGCTCCTCTTATTACTATATCTCTCCTATGCTGCTTCTTTTTTTTTGTTCAAGAGTTGCAATTCTGGAACCACCAAGCAATTCAGCTGTCACGCGTTGCCCCATGGCAGTTCCAACAATTACAGCTTTCCTACTTTCAGACAAAACTAAAAGCAAGAAATAACTTTAAAATGCGAAAACCAAAAGTTTCAAATAAAACAAACACCTTGTTTCCAATTGCACGCCCAAAGCCACATGGTACCGCTGCAGCATCAACATCACCAATATTTCGCCTAAGGTTCTTCCTAGCCCTGAGAAAATTATAATTTAATAAGTTATATATGACAGATTTACTAGGATAAAAGCACCAGCAAACTGATGTCTAAGGGATGCATTTGCAACGTTTAAAGCAAAAACAAAAACTATAAAACCAAAAGTAAAAATAATAATCTATATGAGGATTCCTTCTTAAGATATTTATACCATGCAGCAATAAGTAGTCCTGCCAACTGCCTAGAACCAACACGTTGAAAAGACGTTCCCTCATCTAAGGTTTTGCCTATAGTATCCAACCACCACTGCCCATTAGCACTTCCTTCGAGTCCTACCTAAGATCAGTATAAAAGCCATAAGTGCAAACAATAAAGAACATTCTCCAAATGAAATATGAATGTTACAAGGACTGCTAAAACACCATGTTGGCATGAGAAATCATATTCGCCAATGATGTGAACTTAACAATAAATGTTTGAGCATAACATCACAACGAAAGAGTCCACACTTACCATTTCATTAACATAATCCAGATAATCACCTTATATTTTCTAAATTCAAGAAGAACTTAGAGAGAGACCTAAACTTATATAGTTATATGTGAGTGTGTCTATATGTATAACATGCATATATAAATACAAACATGAATACACACGCATATGCATAGCTCTGCATAAGACTTTATGGCAGAATGATCCATTAACCAAACCCAATATAGCAGGAACAAGGTACAAAAGTTACTGTTGTTTTCATACTTCATAGTTAAACAAAAGACTTAACGTAACAAAACTTTACAGCATGATTACTGCAGTATATCTTTTTCCTATTAGTATGTGGAAGAAGAAAAGAAGAGTGACAAATATGTCTATAATTTTTAACAAGTTATATATGTTCACTAATTAAAAAATAAATGTTTAAAAATAAATAAATTACACAAGGCAAAAGCATTTTCATGTCAGAAGAATGATGCACAACAAAATAATGAAGAATATATGTCCATATTTTCCCAAGTTATACTCTTCCCTTTATTAGTTTATTCTGTTTAGAGCACATACAATGTATCAAGATAATATTTCTTTCACTAATAAGAAAAAGAAAAGCATATGTTCAACTCAAATAAATAAGTTGCAAAAAACAAAAGTGTTTTAATGTCACAAGAATGTTGAACAACAAAATAATGAATATGTTTTCCATTTTAAGTGTCAAGAACAAATACATGGTTTGAGCACCAGGAATGAAATAACCAAAAGATTGTTATAAAATGACAAACTAATGCTTTGTTTCAACTCACTTTAAATGGTTTCAAACGATATTTTAGCTTCTACACCAGATGCTTTCTATTAATGATAAAGAAAAGAGCCTTTTTTATCAGACACTGGCAGAGTAATCTACTTTTGAATGCAAAGAAATTTATACATGACTTAGGCACATGGAATGGATTAATCACAAGAAAGATTCACGTGTACTGCTTGAAATTGTGTTGGGAGAAAATCTTGCAGAATATCTCAAAGTTTCCATGCTTAACATCGCATTGAAGTATATGGATGAAAGAAGTCCAACAAGACTTAAGCTTGTGCACATTGTGCTTATTTTCTGTAGAAAAAAACAAGTCTAATAGCTGCAATATAGAAGAAATATCTACTTTTAAAAGATTAAACAGAAAGGCTTTTGTTAAAAAATGGTATGAGAGTTGGTCATGAGCACTCTCAATCCACGGCATACTGACAGGTTGATCCTAATTCCAAAGGCCTGGTAAAAGCAATCTGAAAAGAAGGTTTCAATTAGGATGAGACTGCTCAAAAAATATAGTAACAAAAAAAACCCACAAGGATGGAATAGGACTTGTTATACGTGTCTATTTTTTGCTACTTATGACAGAAGTCATCTTCTCATTCTTGGTTGCAATCAGAAAATGGACAAAAATTGTGATAGAAGAATGATGCTTAAAAATCTTACAGTTTCTTTGGCAGCAGCCATTGCAAGAAATCCAGCACCCATTTCCACCTCTTGCAACCCAACAACAACCAATCCAACCTCTGATGCTGCAATACCCAACCATGACATAAGTGAATCATGAGATGCCCTTTCCTGTCCAACATTCCAAGTTCCAGCCAAAATTTTAAAATTTTCATATCTTGTATAGGATAACTCCCTATTGGCCAACTCTATTCGCAAGATATCATCAAGAGGTCCAGGAGATGTCAGGTTCCATCCACGAATCCCACCATGATGAGCAAGCGTGAAGATGTATGAACTCCCAACGGCCATCTTTATAACCGGACTGCTATGTGCAACCCATGATCCAAGTAAATTTCCCTCAAGATCCAAAACCTGAACAATGCCACTCACATAGCCCACCCACAACCGTGTCCCAAATGCACAAATGCACTGAATGGAAGAAGAATGATGCTGAACCTCTTGTAACCGATTCCCATTTCCATCCCACTGAATAAGCAAGCCATTTGTGCATCCACTCCAGATCATTCCGTCCATTGCTAATGTCAATGCTTCTGTTCTCCTATTGTCTTCTCCCAATGTTCCCTTGACTGCAACCCTACGAACAGCACCAGCTGCTCCCATCAGGGCATTCCGAGAACGTTGCAAAAAGCTAACAGAGCCTGACTTTTCCTTCTTTGATGTGGAAACAAATTTTATTTTCATCTCATCCTCTCCATATGAATCCTGTACTGGTTGAGCCTCAATTTTCTCCACCCGAGTCTCAACCTGGCCATCCATGCCAAACACTTTCAAAAGATCCCTTGTCCGAGCATCCCTGTGGCATTGTACAGATCTACTTAAGAAGATTATAACATGATGAAGAAACAAAATAATTTACATAAATTTGGGACTTAATGGAGATATTGACCCACATAAAAATAGACCATTTTTGGTAGGCAAGAAATCTATATATATATATATATATTTAACAATCAAAAACTGAAAGAAAACTTGTGAAGGACATACCAGAGTGCAAAGGATAAGCTACCAGCGGTCCACACTTTAGACCTAGAATTATCAGATAACATATATCTCACATCTATGGCAGGCAAGTTGCACACACCACCCACAGTGACCAGGCTCCTTAGGTCAACATATGCCCTCTCAA